>BOPP01000371.1:79342-89723 GCA_017312745.1 Gryllus bimaculatus | reverse complement strand
GAATTTCTTAATAAAGCATTGTGTGTATGGCCGAGTACGTTGTTGGATGTACTCTGTAGAATGGCAAACGCGTGGATTGCCACATGCGCACATTTTAGTCTGGTTAATGGACAAAATAAGGCCAGATAAGATTGATTCCATAATTTCAGCTGAAATTCCAAATGAAATAGTTGACCCAAACTTTCATGCAGTAGTTACCAAACACATGATACATGGACCTTGCGGACTTTTCAACTATAATTCACTCTGTATGGTCGACGGCAAGTTTTCCAAGCAATACCCAAGAGACCGGCTTGCTGAAACCATAACGGGAAATGATGGATACCCATTGTATCGTCGGCGATCAGTTGCGGACAATGGGTGATCAGTAGTTGGGAAGGTAAGAGGACAAAATGTTGATGTAGACAAGCGTTGGATTGTGGCATACTCGCCAATATTGTCCAAAGCTTTTAAGACTCACATCAGTGTGGAATATTGTAACTCTGTGAAGTCGTTAAAGTACATATGTAAACAAAGGTAGTGATATGGCTTTCTTCGGTGTAACCAATGCAAATGATGAAATATCACAGTACCAAATGGGTCGCTATGTAAGTAGCAACGAAGCACTTTGGCATATCTTTTCATTTGCGATCCATGAAAGTAGTCCCCTACAGTAGTCCATTTGGCAGTCCATTTAGAAAATGGTCAACGGATTTATTTTAATGAATCTATCGCGGCAGACAGGGCGGCACATCCACCGTCGACAACATTCACAAGTTTCTTCACAGTCTGTCAAACTGATGATTTTGCTCGCACTTTGTTGTATGCTGACATACCACGCTATTACACATGGAACACATCATCGAAATCGTTTCAGCGTCGAAAACAAGGAACACAAGTTGAAGGACATCCAAATGTATTTGCTTCAGACGCTCTGGGTCGCATCAGCACAGTACATCCAAATAACGATGAATGTTATTATTTGCGGTTGTTGTTGGTGAATGTTCGTGTCGAATCGTTTAAACAACTGAGAACAGTTAATGGACAACTGTATGCGACTTACTGTGAGGCATGTCAACTATTACATTTACTTCAGAACGATTCGCACTGGGATGATACGCTCAAGGATTCCGTAATATCTTCATCGCCAAATCAAATTCGTACATTGTTTGCGATTATCATATCGACATGTTTCCCTTCGAATCCAAAAGATTTGTAGGTTAAGTATAGAGATGACATGTCTGAGGATGTTTTGCATCGTGTGCGCCGTCAAACTTTGAATCCTACACTACAAATGACAGAAGAAATTTACAATGAGACATTGATCATGATAGAACATATGTGTTTATTGATGGCAAATAAAGTATTTGGGAATGACAGCACCCAATCGTCATATGCACGATGCATTAAACCACGAGTTGCACAGAGAACAACAGTACGACATTGAAGCATTGGCCGAAACAGTTCGTACAAATGTTCCTCAATTAAATCAATCAACAACAAAGAATTGCGTATGACACATTGATAGATGCTGTGAACAGTGGATCTGGTGGAATTTATTTCCTTGATGCTCCCGGAGGAACCGGAAAAACATTTTTAATTTCATTGCTTTTGGCGAGGATCAGATGGCGAAATGATGTTGCTCTAGCGTTGGATTCATCTGGAATAGCAGCGACTCTGGTAGAAGGCAAGCGAACTGCACATTCTGCCTTGAAATTACCATTAAACATGCAAATCACCGAAACACCAATATGCAACATCGCCAAAAATTGCGCAATGACCAAGATCCTACAGGTATGCAAATTGATTGATTGGGATGAATGCACAATGGCCCATAAGAGGTCACTGGAGGCACTGGACAGAACGTTGAAAGATCTTCGTGACAACCAAAATATTTTTGGTGGGGCCATGATTCTGTTGTCAGGTGATTTTCGTCAGACTCTTCCAGTTATTCCCCGAACAACTGTTGCTGATGAACTAAATTCATGCTTAAAATCATCGAATTTATTGGCAGTACGTAAAGACACTCCACTTAACAACTAACATGCGAGTATTTTTGCAACAAGATGAAACTGCAAATGTGTTTGCAAAGCAGTTGCTAGACATTGGATATAATAAAGTTGCAGTGAACACCTCGACCGGATTCATCACATTACCCAAGATTTTTGTCACATCACAGACTCAAAAGAGAAGCTTATTCAGCGTGTTTCCCCGGATATAGCGCAAACGTTCAATAACCATAAGTGGCTGGGTGAACGGGCAATATTGGCGGCGAAAAATAAAGATGTGGAGGATCTCAGTACGACCATTCAGAATTTTCTTCCAGGAGAGTTGGTTTCCTTCAAATCAGTCGACACCGTTATGAATCAGGATGACGTAGTCAACTATCCCACGGAGTTTTTAAATTCACTGGAATTGCCTGGATTACCGTCTCACAATTTGCAGTTAAAAGTAGGATCAGTTGTCATGTTGCGTAACATTAATCAACCTCGACTATGCAATGAAACAAGACTGGCTGTGAAAAAGCTGATGAATAATTTCATTGAGGCAACAATCATAAAAGGAAAATACAAAGGTGAGGATGTCTTGATTCCGCGGATACCGATGATTCCAACGGACTTTCCATTCTATATTAAACGCTTAGACCAGTACGTCTGGCCTTTGCGATTACCATAAATAAATCGCAAGGACAGTCGTTAGAAGTTTGTGGAATCAACTTAGAGTTTCCCTGTTTCGCGCATGGACTATTTATTATACGTCGCGTGTTTGAGCATCGGAAAACCGTCTTCTTTGGTTATTTACGCACCACAAAACAAAACAAAAAATATAGTTTATGAGAAAGCTTTAAATTAATTAACAGACTGTATCACAACAGTGTGTGTCTGTAAATATAAAATTTAAAGCTTATAAATAGCCAGTATTTCAGAAAAACTCTGTTTTGTAAGTAAGCAACATGATGTGTCGAAAATAATAATAAAACTTCATGCTTTATTCAAAAAATGCTTTTTTATTAATACGGATTCCATTTGTTTGTTTTAAAATCATTTTATACACAAGTTTAGGTCTTTTATTTATTGTTGGGGCAGTACGAAGTCTGCCGGGTCAGCTAGTCATACAATAAATTTTGATCAGTTTTGCATTTTAGCAGTAGAATCCAACAGAAAAAAAATTAATACTAGAAATATTGAATATAAAAACTCAAGACTACCATGAATGCAATTATAGAATCCAATCTGTTTACAAAAATTTATGACAACATTCTAAATATTTTTTGGCAATAATACCTTCCTTTTTTAACATTAGGATAAAACCTTTCAAAATTGCACCTTCAACTATCTCCTAAGTTCCATTACTCCTACAACTATACGGAAACTCAATTTAAAAGTTCAACTGTAATGTGGCTGGACTGCACTCCACCACTTCTTTTAAAATTCAGATATTATTGGTTGATTTGTAGATATTGTGTATATTTTTGTATATATTACTTGTTGTTTTCTAGTTATAAGACGTGAGCTTTCATTGAATTGGGTACTGTATAGGTTTATTTGTTATTTTTGTAATTTTGTGAAAATCATTTTGGCTTTATTGAAATATTTTTATAATTAAATTTTGAGGGAGACAGAACAGTCTCCGAAACATCACAAGATTAGTACACGAGTGAATAAAATTATTATGTAAAAGTTTTTTGCAGTTTTCATTGTGGTTGTCCATCATAAGGGACTAAACAACAATTAAATAGAATTATATTGTGACGATCAATTTAAAACTTAATCTTTGATACTATCAAAGTTTCAGCTGTATTGACTGGGATACATTTTTGTCTTTCAATAACATTTGATAGATCATTATTTTTAAAGAAATCAAGGTCTCCAAGTAATTTATAATTCAAAGAGCTTTACAGTTTTCAAAAACAAATATTTTTGTTTTGAAAGAGATTACAACTCGTCAAATATGTAAATGTAGAATGCTCATCAATATCTCTCTTTGCTGTTCAAGGTCACATACCTTTCTTCATTTAATATAATTTCAGTTTCAAATTTTCTTTAATGACCTCATGTATGACACATATCTGTCTCAAATATTTCAAAAATCCATAATAATTAAATATTGCATATATGCAAAAAAAATCTAGCCCATGCTTTATTAAAATATTAATTTTATTATCAATAGACCTTAAAAGTCTTAATAATGACAAAATATCAATCTACATCATAAGACATACAGAATTAATGCAGGAACAAATTGAAAGGCATATAAAATTGAATTATTTTTAAAATAATTTCATTCATTCAATAAAAAGTGAAAATTGGAGACTCAATCATGCTACTTGTGTGTTGATATTGCTGCATTTTTGATGATAGTTACAGAATTAACTCACGCAATTTTTTCACTAGGTGATCTCCAAGGAACATCATCATCCATTTCATCTTCACTTTCATCTCCTTCATCTTGTTGTTCAGAGGCTATATTAATGTTAGAACCGGTGAACATGTCAGGAACTGGGAGAATGCTAGGGCGGCGACTTCCTATTAAACAAATGGCCCATTAAGTATTAGTAGTAGTCTTATAATGTAGACTGTTTAAATACTTAATTAAGTCAGCCGACCATAAAACATTAGAACACCCAATCAAGTAATAGAGTTATTTCATATAACGATGTGTTGAAAGGAGTAATTTATATTTTTATGAGTTATTTGATGTAACTTCTTGAGGCCATTATGTGATATTTCAATTCCGTAAATTTTAATTGCTTTGGAAATGATAAATGTATTCACAATTTACTATCTTTAATGTATTTCTAAAATTTTCCACATATTCCCTTGAAATAAGTTTTAGAAATAATTTCAAGCTTTTGAGCCATGTATTAATGTATAATGCATTATATGAAAGTAAACTGGTGGTGTTGCAACAGCACATACTTTCTGTGGTCAACATTAGTGCTGATTTTGTCCAAAATAGATATTCTTAGATTGATCTGAACAAACTCGAGGTTTTGGGAGTTTCAAATAGAATTTTTTTAATTTTTAAGGGTACTTTACATGAAGCTTCAAAAACCATTTTCAAAAGTTTCTTGAAAGTGGCTCCAAATTTTTTGATTAAACTTTGTCCTTGGATGCCATAAAGGACACTTAAAAGATTGGTGCAGATCTCATGTTCATTAAAATCACTGATTTTTTGAAAATTCCAAAATTACTATATTTTTGGGGACATCTTGTTACAACTACAATAATGAAGATAGATTTTTCCCTTCATTAAATCTGTTCTTTAAAGACAGATATTGAAATAAGGTCATGTTCAATTTTTCAAAAATGTGAGTAATTATTTTGGAATTTTGGGCAAAATAGAGGCAATTTAAAAAATAATTTAAACTATGTATTTCTCAAAAGCTGCCCAAATGTTTTCTTTAAATTTTCTCATGTGTGTCATGGAACGGTACAAAATATGGTGCTAGTGCCATTTTTGGTGAAGTATTCCAGTATGCAAATTCAAAAGCTGTGGTGGAGTCCTATATAACAAATGGGTGTTCTCATTAAGTGTTTGGTTCCTCATACAACCACATATTCCATCTAAAGTGTCATTTCATTTACAATCATTCTTCTTGTATTATCATTCACCCTTTTAAGATCACTCCTACCACCATACAGTGGAACGCAACTTGTCACCAACCAAACCATCACTACAGTCACCAGCTGGAGGAGGTCATAAAGGTACAAGCCAACTCTCTCACCTTTGCTCAGTAAGGAGTATACTGATCATCATCAGTAAAAATATACTGAAACTAAACTTCTTGCTCAGCTATGTATATAAAGAATGAAAAAATATATATGAGAAATATACGCACCTCTCCTTTGATTTAGAATTTCTGGACTCAATAAATTTGGATTTGGGTCTCCGGGTTTAGGAACATCTAAATGATTTCCGGTAGTTGTCATCTCTGGAGCAAGGGTAGATGGTGAACTATCCTTCAGGCATTGGCGAGAGTCACCAAATGCTGAGGTGTCCATGGAAGATCCTGGGTAAGCGTAAAGAATAAAAAAACATTTTATTAAAGCAGTACAAAAAATTAGTTGTTTATTATTCTTCTCTTAAGTAAAAAATTGTTCTTAAGTGAAAAAAACATATTATAAATTGTTGAAAAAATCTCAATTACTCATATAGTTCCAATTTCAGTTATAATTACATTTTTGTTATAAACCAAAATAATTACAATTCAACTTTATTTATCAACTTAAAAATATTCTTAGTACATCAATTTTATATGAAACCATGCACTTCATCCTCATATAATCTTCACAACCCTACAAATACAGATTCTTCTATCCTGTTTAATTGCCTTTAATTGTTTACTATAATCTGCTAAGATTTTATTCAAACTTCCTCTACAATCTATGTAAATGTATTAAAGGAGTATTCAAGATTTTCCACATTCATTCCCTTATGTTTTCAGAATTTTAAACAAAAATACATGAAACTCAGAATAGTGAAAAGTACGGAAAGTTATAGAGAAATGGAAAAATATGTTGTGGAAATTTGAGAGGGTGAGAGATAAGGTGCAAACAAGCATTCTGAGATAGAAAGCAAGGGGTCAAAAGCAATTAGTAGTTGTGGGAGGATCAAAAATATATGCGATATGCACAATGTCTGCAAGGTAGGCAACCTTCTTGGCAGCAAAGTATACTTGACTGCCAAACTCAAAAGAAAGTTTGCAATGTAAAGAGAAATTGATTGAAGGTCTTAAGGCAGCAAGAAGATAAGCCACACTAGCCTCAGCAAGCCTTCTGTTACTCATAAATGTAATATTTAGATATTGGTGAAAGTGTGGCTTGTCTTGTTACTATTTCTTGTTCATATTTATGAAGGGCTTGGGGCAGTTTTATAAACATGATCTTTATTTGGGATAATCTATAATAATTGTTCAAACTTGTCACCAAAGGAGGGTAGTCTTCATTGGAGTTATTATGTTAATATTTTTGGTTCTTCATCTTAACTGTCCACTTCCAAAGCAAATCAATCAAATCCTACAGGCCTATTTTATCACCTCATATTTTGGCACGTATATAATCAATACCTCTGAATCCATGCTTAAAATACATCCCAATTTTCAGTTTTATTTTTCCAGAACAAATACCTTACATACTTGCAAATTTGATGCATTTTTTTAATCTCAATTTTCACAGAAGTGTATCCATGTTCATGAAATTAAATTAAAATACTTTCCACCTACTTTTATGTTGTACATGCAATATAAAGCAAAACAAAATATAGTTTGTGCTAAAATAAGGTGAAATAAATACATTGAAAGGAGATGAGATACACTTAAAAAATATGCTTAATACAGCGGAATCAATAAGAAAAAGGGAAATAAATGGATTAAATACAACATAGGTGCCAACAATCATGCATCCCACCTTTCCTTTAGTCAGCCCAGTAAACGGACCAGAACTTGACGCACAACAGTGCTTGGAGCTTCATACAAATACAGCCTCTTATTTTAACTAGTATTTGCACAACAGGATACTTAAAACCTGAATCTAGATTATTAAAAAGATGCATACAAGTCCAGAGGACAACTACAACAATCATGATTGGTTTTGGTACTATTGCTAAGAAGAAATTAAGAAATTTTAATGCTACTGGAATGTATAATTACATAAGCAAATAATGTTACATGCATTTAAGAAATTCATTATAAATGATTCAAGTATTTCCAAAATGTATTTCATTATATTTATCCAAGTGATTGCAAAGCTTTTCTAAACTTCATCATTTTTATCATGGACTATAATTAAGTATGAAATGATTTATGTAGATTAATTATAAGGAAACTAAAAAATAGAGACCATAACGTTATTAAAAGGTTAAAATTGCAAAGCAACCTTTGCTGCCAATGTTTTGATATTTTATTGAACTTTTAAATACAAAATTGTGGCAGTTATATTTTTCATATATTATTACAAAGAAATATGAAATGAAAATTTTTATAAATTCTTTCTGATTTGATTTCTATTGCAAAATGAAATGAAATTTGATTAAATTGATGAACAAGAGACATTTAAATTTTTATTGTAGCTTGATGCTACTTGTAATAAAATACTATAATAAGCTAAGTTGCAAATAATAAGATTTATGTAAAATGTAATTATTCCTCCTTTCACTCATTAATTCAATAATGTTAACAATTCTGTGAACCCACCTGCTAAAGACCAGAAATGATTTGATTATGGCAACACAAACATGCAGACAACACTCACTTGGTGGGTAGATAAGGTTGTGAGAGTGGACTTGAAGACAGATACCATCAGGTTTGTTGATTTGAGGCTGCTCCCCACTCTTCTCCTTACTACTGTCTTTTTCTTCTGTATGTTGTGTAGTTTCTGGAGTTAAATTATTTTGTTGATTTCCTAAAATGAATGCAGAATTTTCTTCTTTTGATATACTCATGTAATAACAAGTATCGCTTTTCTTCATTATGTGTCGAGGCCCAGGATTAAGAAGTATTGTATCTTCATAAAATTCAGGAAGTTCAGCTGGCCTCACACCCACAAGAGCCACTCCATATCTGAGAAGTGAAATTTTTTTTATTTCAATGTTACAATTCTCTTCATTAACAAAATTGGTGAAATGTTTGGGATGATTAAAAAAAGAAGATGGACAAGTGAAGTGAAAAAACATTGCCAAAAGGAAGTCAGAATTTTTTCAGATTAAACTAGTGATGCTGCAAAGCACATTCTTTCTTGGATTATTTCTACCCATTCCTCAACATTAAGCCTATACTAGTACTACATAAACCTGCAACTCACTCCGGTGTACGATTACATCACTTCCTCTTCATACGAAATACCTTCGTAAGGGCGAGAAAGTAAAATTATTTACTGAAAAAAAGAATTTCTCAAAAAATCCATTCATATGAAATCAGTTTTAAAAAAAGATCTTTAAATAAGGTAATGAACAATTTTTAAAAAATATGAGTAGTTTTTGCAGAATTTTTAAAATAATAATTGAAATGTAATTTTGCTTAAATTTTAAAGACAATTTATAAGTGCACTTTTTAAAAACGACAGCAAATTTCTTCTAAATATTTTTTTCCGATAGAACAAAAGACACTTAAAAATAGCATAGGCATAATTTTCCCTGAACTCCCTGAATTTTCGAAAAATTGTAAAATTTACTAATAATGATCGAAAGTATGTGCTGATGCTGCAAGTTTTATTTTATTCTGAAATTGTGCCAAATTCCACAGTGGTAGTTTGTGAAAACTATAAGAAAGAAGTTAAAGGAAGTGAGGTAATGTATCCTTTATTTTTGAAAGATTACATTCTGAGAAGAAAATTGATTCCTACTTTAATGCCTACAGACTCAATTAATGAATTACAACTATATGCAGTATTCATTTTCGGTAACTTGTGTGCAAAATTAACAATTAGAACTATTGAAATTTCCCCAAAATGATGACGGCTCAAAAATTGTGCTGTATGCCTCAAACAGATTAAAAGATGTAAATACGAACTCTCATATCAGATTTGCATTTCATATTTCAGAAATTTTAGCTGGGTTATTTAAGTTAACTATTTCATTTGCATCAGCTTTTGACATAAACAATGATGTTTGAAAACTACATTATGTCATTGTTAATGTAATTTAATTGCTTTTCTAATTCTTGATTTTATAATTTGTAATTAAGTATTTGAAATGTTTTCCTATTTATGTATTAAAACAATGAAGGTGATCATAATGCCACTGAATGCCATTTTATAAAATATACATATGTTGGAACAACGATAGAGATTTCATTGTCAACTTCCGAGAACATCAAATCATTTTCTCTTACCATAATACCTAGATTTACAATTGCCTTCGAAATATTAGTGACAAAATATATTTCTACAAATTTCCTGTTTTCTTACATTTTCTGATTTTAGCAGGTCTATAAATTAACCTGGCCTGTACAGATTTTAGAGAGAATCGTCTAAACGATTTAGGCACTTGAGTTGATTACGATGGAAGAATGGATAGAGGAAGTGATGGAGGGAGGGAGGTATGGATGGTGGGATGGAAGGAGGAATGAATGGAGGGGAGAATGAATGGAAGGAAGGATGGATGGCGGGATGGATGGATGGATGGAGGGAAGGGTCAATGGAGGGAGGGATGGATGGAAAGACGTCTGGAGAGATGGATGGATGGATGGATGGATGAAAGAAAGGAGGGATAGAAAGAGGAATGAATGGAAGGGGAGATAAAGGAATGGATGGAGGGTGGAAATGATGGATGAAGAGAGGGATGGATGAATGGATAGAGGGATAAATGGAGGAGTGAATCGAGGGATGGATGGAGGGAGGAATGAATGAGAGAGGAATGAATGGAGGAAGGGATGGATGGAGGGAGGAATGAATGGAGGAAGGGA
>BOPP01000371.1:37048-69290 GCA_017312745.1 Gryllus bimaculatus | reverse complement strand
ACGTGGGCTTCATCGTTCTCTTGATAATATTTTAATACCGCTAGATGAAGGAAATCAACCACTGTGCGCTACCTGTCGGTGATTTCCTGACTTGACTGTGACTGACTACGACCTACTCAGTGGCTCGTAGAGGGCGCTTGTAACGAAGGATTACTCCAATTAAAGCTAATAAGGGCTACTGTCCGTTCGACGACAAATAGGCTTGAAAACGTCCCAAAAAGGTAAGAGAATTAAAACAAATTGTTTTCTGCAACCTGGAAGGCATATGATAAGGCAATCAATAATCCTCTCATCTGTAATCCACAAATACTCACTAAAACTCTTAAATATTTCAGGTTCATTTAATTATATTGTTTGGGAAAGGTTGCTACCCGCCCGTATTACTAAATGTATGAAATTACTTGCTATCACCAGAAAGTCCATATAGCGGATTTTGCAATATCAATTTCTGCAAAGAAAATTTAATTTAAGAGAATGCCCTACTACTCGACGGGATTCAAAAGCGCAAACCATGAAGAGACCACATCCAGGCCACTTCCTTTCTCAGGAAACAATAGAGAATACAAAAAGAGGACATGTGGGAAAAATGAGAAATTATTTGGAAATGAAGTTTTATGAAGAAAAGGGAGAAGAGACATAATGCTTTTCGAATAAAACAGCGAAAAGTGGTAGAAATAGAAAAAGCTAATCGAGAGAAAAGAAGGGAAAGAGAAGATCAGAAAAGGAATAATGAAAGGAAGAGGTGTAGCACCGAGACGTGAGAGCACATGTAAAGGTACGAGCTTCGGCGAGGTACTCACTGCCCACGTGACGTGTGTAGCAGCAAAGTGACCAATGTGGAGGCTCCGGGGCACGTGCAGTTGTTAGCAAGAAGCGCATACTTGAATTCATCCTCGCATACTACGTGTTCGGCGAACTTGACGTGCAGCTTGTTTTCGGGTCGAAATATCTGCACGTACTGAGGCACGTTAGGCGCGAAATCCTTTACAGCCCACGAACGCAGGATCGTGTGCTCGTCCTGCAACAAAACCCACACACGCAGTGGTATGTTCTTGAGTAAATAACTGAATATTCAAATTATTATAATTAAACAAAATTAGTAATCTATCTTTTAAATCCATTGTAATATGTGGAGATTTCAATATTGTTTTTCTGAGCGAATCCCACGAAAAAGAGCAGTTTTTCAATTGACTGCGTTCTTTTAATTTAGATATTACAGTGAATGTACCTCCACGGAATACATTTTCATCACAAAAAACAATAGATCAAATTATAATTAACTAAACCACAACTAGATATGAAATAAAAACTACTAATCTAGGTTACAGTGACCATGATGCACAAATTCTTATAATTACTAATAACATGAACACTGACACAAATTATACACTCATGTGCAGAACATTCACTAAAGATAACATAAAATTATTTACGGACTACTTGTTGAAGGAATCATGGGACACAGTTTATCACGCTGTTGACACAAATGAAAATTCTAATATATTTTTCTCAAAACTTTCATTTCACTTTAAAACATACTTTCCTCTCAAAAAGAGAAATTTAAATATTTCACGAAAAAATAATACTGGGATCACACAAGGTATAAGAACATCGTGTAAAAACAAACGTATGCTATATTTTATTTCTAAACATCATAACGTACAACCCGGTTTTCTTGTCTACATCCGAGAATACAAAAGAAGCTTAAGAAAAGTAATAGTTCAGGCAAAAATAATGAAAAATAATCAGGATATTTTGAACGTTAGTAACAAAACTAAAGCAATGTGGAATATCCTAAAAAAATACGACCACATCATCTTGTTACTCAATAGAGATTGTTGTTTTCACAGATAATGAAAGAGGAGCCAGTAATCCGGAAAAAGTGGCAAATCTCTTCAACCAACACTTTTCTAGAATTGCAGCTGAACTCATGAAGGGACTAAAACCGCAAAATTCAACATCATTACCTTTCCAAAAAAAATTTCGACACGATGTTTATTTCCGATACTTCTTCTATCGAAATCTTACGAATAGTCAGTAAACTAAAAATAAATATTCATTTGGTTTAGATGAATTTCCGAATTGCTTATTGAAAACTTGTGTACCTGCCTTTATAACCCGTTAACTCACATTTTCAATGCTTCTTTATGCACATGAATATTTCCAGATATTTTCAAAACCGCAAAAATTAAGCCACTTTCTAAAAGAGGGAGCAAAAATTAAATTAAAAATTACCGACCAGTTTCTCCTTTGTCAGGTTTCTCTAAAATATTAGAGAGGCTTTTCTATACGCGAATGGAAAATGTTCTCAGGAAAAACGAAGCGTTTTCAGTCACACAACACGGGTTAAGAAAATCAAAATCTACGGAATCTGCCATTTTTTCTTTTCTTAAAGATGTTGCTTCATCAATGGACCAAAATGAAGCACCCATTGGAATATTTTTAGATCTTTCGACAGCGTTTGACCATAACATCTTGCTATCAAAATTACCGTCTAATGGAAGGTACGTGATATCGCCGTAGATTGGATAATCTCGTACCTTAAACATCGATATCAAAGAGTAGAAATAACGTACTGGCATGAAGAGACAGTATTTACTTATATTTCCAATTCTTTAAAAATTGAATATGGCGTCTCGCAAGGCTTGAACTTCGGTCCTATCCACTTTCTGTTATACGTAAACGATGTCTATTAAAAATGGAAGAACAGTTCTGTTTGCCCTTGTCACGAATGTTCTTTGCAAAAAATAAACAATAAATAGTAGGATTTTAGAAGTTTGTAATAACAAATTAATAGTTAATGAAGGAAAATCAGTTTCAATGCACTTTACCATTTCAAATCAGCAATCGCATGCTAAATTGAAAATGAATAATATGCAATTAGCTGATGTTTAGGTAAAAAAGTTTCTAGATGTCTCAATTCAGTCAAACCTCAAATAGAATGTACATATAACAAAATTAAACACTAAATTAAGTTCATTAAGTTACGCATTCAGAAGTCTATCAAATTCTCTCAGACTTCATGCAGGTCGTTGCGTGTATTTTGCAAATGTACATTCCCGCCTGAAATATGGTATAAAATTCTGGGGAAACTCATGAAGTACTCATACCTTTAGATTGCAAAATAAAATTATTCGAATAATGAAAAAATGCCATCCGCGTTGCCCTTGCAAGCGTCTATTCATTGAGCTTGGAATCTTACTTGACTTACTTAACGGTGGGAACATATTTTCATGCAAAACTGATATTTATAATTACAACACACGTCGTAAAAATCACGTTGATCAAGTGTCAGTATCAACAGCTGACTATCAGAAATCCACATACAATACATGTACGTTACTTTACAACGCACTGCCAGATGACATTACACAATTGAAGTCGGTTCACAAATTTAAGTTAAAAGTAAAATCTTTTCTGCTGCTTAACTGTTTCTATACAATTAGAGAATATACTGATTATCAAAAAGAAAAATAATGCTTATTTTAACACAACAGTGATACATAATGAATTAGTTTACAATTGTATTGTATAATGTTTTTTAAAAGACTTAATATGTTTGTAACATATAATGTACTTCAGCTTCTGGATCAATGACCCCCATCTCGATCAGGTTTTTGTCCAGTTTCCCTGATCCATTGATCAAATGCTGAGATGGCCACTTGTGTTGCTTCTTGACGTGAATGTAGCTTCACTATGCGCACGTTTTGGTGAACTCTTCTTTTGCTTGTAATGATAAGAGAAGAGGTATTTTGTTAGCAATAGTAATGATAAGAGTTTCTATTTTGTTAGCAATGCAGAAAAATCATACTTGCAATTCGTGTACCGATGCCAATAAGTGTTCTGTAACTCAGAAACGAAAATGTCTCTCTTTCAAATATTGCTAATCTTGCGATTTTAAAAATTTATTTTTATTTATTTATGTTAAACTTTTACTAATCTTTCAGCTATTTATAGTTAAAATGACGGGAAGGGATTCTGGAACTCAAGAATACCTGCGCAGATAATTTCCCCCCCCCCTACGTCACATACAGTTTTTATTGTTTGTTGACTGAATAAATGTAAATCTAAATCTGTTCAATTAGGTTCAATTTCGAAGCCAAGATATATGCATCATCACAAATGCCACATACCTTCAAAATTGTATAGAGATGAGACACCTTTAAAATACAGAGGCAACGAATAAAATCCTAGTAACTACAGTTTTCTAAATATCGTGTTTCTGGAGTACCTCTTGTATTTTACCAACGGTGTGAAATAATTATGAAATGAGATGACTCAAGTTTTTAAAATATACAGAGTACCGAAAATATAAAATAGAGTTCTTACTGAGTACTGACAAATATATTTTACAATATCATTTTTTTTAAAAATTGGCCAACTTTTGTATTAAGTCAATGCAATTTACCGACTTGTCTAACATATTCATTTACTGATGTTTTTAGAATACAATATCCTAAAAATTTGGCAATTGGAAAACATTCCATGCGTAATTCTATATATCACGTAAGAAAAGTGGAGGAACGTTTTAAACCATCGCGTGATTTTCTTCAAGCAACGATTTGCGAACTCGTAAATTTATCACTGAACGATATATAAACTTGTAAAGAAATGAGCTGTGGATTAAGGTTAATTCCCAGTTACTTGTCCAATACCATCTTTCTTCGAATGGAGAGTATATAAACGGGGCAATTTTGCTTCAAGAGTATCTGAAGGCACTGTATTAAACTGAAATACCTGTATGTGTTGCTTTAATTAAAATATAACATAGATCCATCATGGTCTTCGAGGTTAATTTAATTATTGAATAATTGAAACTTACAATACATAATGTTACACATTTTACTTTGTCGTCTTGCTACGTAAGTATTAAAGAGAAAGTACTGTAATCGAGCTGCGGAAATAGGCAATTTTCTAAGAGAAAAACTTTTATAGTCGGGCACTGATAACGAAAACGTGTGTAAATGTTGTTCCTATATGTAGTAAATTACTTCCTTTCACAAGTTGTGTTGACAGAATCCATGTTTTGTGGGTCCTTGATATCGAAAAATCGATTAACGGCAAAACGTTTCTGTGTCAATCTGTGGTCAATGCTCCAAACCGTTCCAACGATATCATCCAAAGTTGATATTCAGCCATCGATCTGAACGAACTCAAGGCTCTAAGTTTGAAACGGATATTTTGATTTCGTTTTGAGCTGTACTTGAAGTCTCAACATTCAAGTTTTTTCAAAAATGACTCCAATTTTTTTATTAAACTTTGTCCTCTGATAGCGTAGAAGTAGCTTAAATATGGGTCAGGTCTCATTTCTGTTGGTGTATCTAATTTTTTGAAAATTGCAAAATTTCAAATTTTTTCGACCTCTTTCTACAACTACGATATTTATGATGGATTTTTTTGTGATGGGAATCTGGTGTTTAAAGTCAGATCTTGAAATAAATAAGGTACAGGTTTTCGAAATTTAATATTATTTATAAAATTATCATTCAACCTCCTTGCGGGGCTAGACAGGCCCCTCAGTAGACTAGTGTTGTGATTCACGTTATGCAGTGCTCTGAAAAGTTTATTTATCAACGCTATTTAAAAACAATTTTTCGTAGTGAGTAGTTGACACACCTGTAGCGACGTGCCCGTATGGGCTTCAAATAGTGCAAAATACTCGTATATTCAAATAAAGTAAGTGAACCGTTCCACTGTACATCTGGTGGCTTGATCACGATTCGTGAAGGCACGGAAGTCAAGCAACTCAAGACGTCACGGATTCCTGGATGGGCGACAGTCTGCAAACTCCGACACTAACGACACCGAGCCTTGGCTAGGTTTAATGAATATGGAGCTATTTTTATAAGAGTACATTGCTCAATTTAAAGAAAAAAATTTGTGTCATTTTCGAGGAAATAATGAAATTGATGTTAAGGTTTCATGTTAATTTTCCAAAAATTAGAATATCTGTTTCAAATTCGCAGGGTCTCGAATTCGGCTTAGTCGATTGGGTCGATCGGGGAGTATATTTGCAGAAAATTGTCTAAACGATTTTGGAGTGAACGTTCAGCGGCGGCGATGGTGTAACGATTAGCGTATCGGACTGTTATATCCACGTTCGCGGGTTCAAACCCGATGGAAGTGAAAGGGCAAAATGACATTTAAGGGCGAAAAAATTCTTCTTACGCCTTCCTTCGGAGGGGAAATAATGCCGAATGTCCCATGTTAGTAGATTTACTGCATGTGAAAGATTATCAAGCCCAAAAGAAGCCTTCGAGGTAAATTCAACTCGCTTTATTCGTCGCCCAAGAATCACCTCCTCCATTCCGCACGGACGGACAAACGATTTGTCGTCAATAGTGTTACGAATATTGCATCACCTGCCGAATTCGCTGCGCGTGGATTGCGTCATCTGCCAAAGCCCCTTCCCTTCCCCCCAAACTGGAAGGTTCCGGACTATTTGCAAGCCGCGGGGAAACGCCGAGAATGTGCCGGGTGCCTGGAGGCGAGTGCCGGGCAGGTATAAATGCGCCGCTGCCGGCGGCCGCGAGTCAGAAGTTAGTAGGACGTCAGTAAGCAGTGAGAAGTAGCAGTCAGTGAGTAGCAGAGAATCAGTCAGTCCGTCAGTGTGTCCGAAGTGGAAGCTGTGCTGTGAAGTGTGCATTGCGGTGAACAGTGGTGCAGTGGGTGTACAGCAGTCAGCAGTTTGAAGTCTGCAGTGGAAGCTGAGCTGTGAAGGGTGCATCGCGGTAAGCAGTGGTGCAGTGGGGAAACAGCAGTCAGCAGTTTGAAGTCTGCAGTGGAAGCTGAGCTGTGAAGTGGGCATCGCGGTAAACAGCAGTGCAGTGGACCCTGGTGTGCGCAGTGAAGTATGGTCTGCGGAGGGAAATGTGGTATGCGAAGGGAATTGGGGTCAGTGCAGTGAACCGTACACAGTGCATTGGACTGTGTGATACTGTAGAAGAACAGAACAGTGTAAATAAATAGTGTTTAAGAAGTGAACTGTATAAACAAATAATCAAGAGAACGGAGTCGTGTGTAAAGAAAAATAATTAAGTGTAATATACCAAGTAGTTTTTAGTGTCAGTAAATTTTAGTGTATAATTATTCACTAATAAACGTTTTTGTTTAAATATTACGTGTGTTGGTTTTAATTTACCACGGAGAAACGTTACAATTGGTGTCAGGTGTGTGGTGTGTGTGTTTAAATCAGTATAACGCGTGGTGAATTAAAAACCTTAATGAAAGTGAGTTTCACAAAAACCTTACGGGAAATGAAAGTAACCGAGTTGAAGGTAGAGTTAGAAGACAGGGATCTGGAGACCACCGGAACGAAAGCAATATTACAAGAACGTCTTGCTAACGCGTTGAAGGTAGCAGGAGAGGACCCAGTGACTTTTCTCTTCGAGACGACTTTCGAGCATTACATGATTTCATAACAGAATTGCGGAAAAAATGGAAAGAAACTGACAACGTCAGAAGAAAAATTGACATAAAATTCCAGAACTTCGGAAGAAGAGGTGTTAGAAAACCTGGAACAACAGATAACACCGAATTATAAATTGGTTAGAGAAGAAATCGAGGAAATAATTTTAAAGAACGAAGAGAAAGTTGACAAAATGGAAGAGAAATTTCTGAAGAGCGAGGAAAAATTACTAATGGGAAAATTGGGAATGGCATGCTTCTCCGCGACGTGAGTAAAGATGTATATTTTGTAATCACGAAAAGAAAGTCACATCGCAAGGCCACCTACAGAATCTTGGGAAAACTCTGCTTGAATTACGCCAACAAATTTCTGCATTACTTCACTAAACGCGCTCCGGGACGGATCGCATCTAAGGAGGGGCAATGTTACGAATATTGCATCACCTGCCGAATTCGCTGCGCGTGGATTGCGTCATCTGCCGGCGCCCCTTCCCTTCCCCCCGAACTGGACGGTTCCGGACTATTCGCGAGCCGCGGGGAAACGCCGAGAATGTGCCGGGTGCCTGGAGACAAGCGCCAGGCAGGTATAAATGCGCCGCTAACGGCGGCCGTGAGTCAGTGAGTAGTAAGACGTCAGTGAGTAGTGAGAAGTAGCAGTCAGTGAGTAGCCGAGAAGCAGTCAGTCCGTCAATGTGTCCGAAGTGGAATCTGTGCTGTGAAGTGTGCATTGCGGTGAACAGTGGTGCAGTGGGTGTACAGCAGTCAGAAGTCTGCAGTGGAAGCTGAGCTGTGAAGTGTGCATCGCGGTAAACAGCAGTGCAGTGGACCCTGGTGTGCGCAGTGAAGTGTGGTCTGCGGAGGGAATTGTGGTATGCGAAGGAAATTGGGGTCAGTGCAGTGGACCGTGGACAGTGCATCGGACTGGGCGATACTGTAGAAGAAGAGAACAGTGTAAATAAATAGTGTTTAAGAAGTGAACTGTATAAATAATAATCAAGAGAACGGAGTCGCGTGCAAAGAAATAATAATTAAGTGTAATATATCTGTAAATAGACCAAGTAGTTTTAGTGTCAGTAGATTTTGGTGTATAATTGTTCACGAATAAACGTTTTTGTTTAAAATATTGAGTTGGTTTTAATTCACCACGAGACGCGTTACAATAGATTCTGACTACAAAAAGTTACTATGTACTGAAGCAACACTTTTTCGTTCTTGTAAAATAAGTTTTCCGACGAAAAGTCGCCACTTTCCGGTGAAGCATTACAATAGTTTCCCTTTACTACACAAGTACGAAGTAGGTGAGAAAGTAAAACGAATGCCGTGATGGAAATCTGCAAACAGAGAATTCTTTTCAAGGAAATAATCTTTGTAGTAGAATGATGTCACTGACTAGTGACTAGTGAAGTACAATGACTCCAACATCAAGTTTACGGACACATTAAAAAATAACTGCGAATTCTCTCACGTTGCGGCAAGTGGTCAGACCTACATGCCACCACTGACTGTTCAAATTACCCAATAAAGTGTGTATATTTTGAAAATGCTCATCGTGCATCTAGTGGGGAATGCAAATCATATCAAAGGCTGCTTATCAGAAAAGTGTGAATCTAAGAAACACATCTGCGATACCAATACGCATGGGATACCAATACGCAAATATACATATAGCAGTAGTATCGTGTACAAAAGGTATTACCGGGAAGTGCATTGGCAGAGCTATCATTTGTATTCAAGTGATACAATGAAAAGGTTTCTTACTCTCCGGTGTATTTCTGATATTCTCAACCTGAGAAGTGAACTTTCTCATCGTCACGCAGCAACAGATACTGGGATATTGCGAGAAAAGAGCACAATTAAGTTTCGCCCCGACCGAGAATCGAACCCGTGGTTGTACCGTGGAGAGCGAACACGCTAATCAACGAGCCACTGAGGGCTCTAATTAATATTTGAAACTATTATGTGTCGGCGAAAATAGCTGCTGAGGGCCTCAGGTGAAGAAAAAAGAAATAATACGTCAATAAATAAATGGAGAAAGAAAGAACAAGAAAAAATAAATGAAATTGGATGTAATCGGCGTTTTGTATTGCTCGAGCACAATTTCCAAAAAGTATTTGCGAGACATGAACGATCGGAAACAAAAACTTGATTAAAAAGCGCGATTCCGTATCACAGATCGGAGCAATATCTGGCGAAGTCGTCATGAACGAGGGCGGCGGGTGTTGTGCACTTCATCATTAAATCGCGTGAGCGCGGGTCGGCGGGTGGGTGGTGGCGCTGTTGAATCGGACCAAGAGAAAGCGGCGCCGCGTGCTTCAAATGAACCTTTTAATGTAATTGGTCCTCGTCCATGTCGTCAGAGTGACGGATATGTATTGGGTTTGCCGCCGCGGTCCATTTTAATTTCCTGCTGACTACCCTCTTCATTACCTGCTGCCGTCTCCACCGCCACCGCCGACGCCCCTTCCCTTCCCCCGTCGCCTCTGCCGCCTCCACCGCCTCCGCCGCCTCCGTCGCCTCCGCCGCCTCCACCTCCTCCACCGCCTCCGCCGCCTCCGCCGTCACCGCCGGCTCCCCCTTCTCTTGCCCCGCCCCTCCAGGAGGCAGCCCAACGGGAGCGCTTTGGTCAGTCCCATATCGCTTGTCCGCGCTAAACTGACGCTGAGGAGGCACTTTCCTTCGCCAGTGCGGCCATTGCCGCCAGTGAACGTATCCATTGATGAATTTCATATCTTTACGTTCGTTCGCCCCTGAAATTATGGAACCATGATTCCTCCTATTTACTTATGCTTGAGAAAACATACAATCTTTTGGCATTGTCAGAAGGTATGCTAAGGAAGATATGGTACATTTAATTATGTTTTCTCGGCCCAAAAAACAAATTATACTAAAGAACAAAGTGATCGTTCGTAAGTACTCTTAGGCTTGGCATGGAATTTCAAACGAAATTCCAAATATCAGCAAATTCACGAATATAAAAAATATCAAACACACAAAAATAATTTACAAATGACTGATTCGTTTCCACTTTTCTATCTTCAACAATATTATTTCACGAATCTAAACTTCTCTTTCTTTGCACATGAATAAACCATGTGACACAGGAGCGCCTGAAGTTAGGCAACATGCCACACATACGCAAGTTTATTGCCCACTCGACGGATGTTCTCTCTTATTATATTTCGTAGCTCGTATATCCCGAAGAAAGCTTGGTTTTGTTAGATCAAAATTTGTTGTGAAGTTTACTCATTTCCACATTTCTTTTTGCCAAGTTATTTTAGATACCTTTCTTAAGAGGATCAATGCTTTTTCTCTGCCTGCACCCTTTCGTCTCGAATATTAATAATTAAACACTAAACACTAAGGGAAAGATTTCGTTCATTTATTTTTCAACGTTTGTATCAATATAGATAATGGTTTGTCGATGCGATACAAATATTCCGATGTTCAGCATGAATCTTTTTGCATGAAATGTATGAATCACCTCGATAAAATAGGTTTTTACTCGCATTGTTAAGTTTCTAGTAGAATCACAGCTGCGGAAATGAAATTCCTAAGAAGAGATCGGATAAGAAGTAATGTAATCTGAGTAACTAAAAGCAATACTGCTACTCAGTGACACGGAAAAAAGGTTCAATAGAATGGCAGAGGATGGAAAGCCGAAACAAATAATCGAAGCCAGGCTAGAAGGAAAGAGACGGCCTGGAAAGCCAAGGGGTGCATATATACAGGATATGTGCCAAAGGAACAGAGCTACACTAAGAGAGGTGAAGCGTAAGCACAAGAGAACTAGTGGTACAACAAATGGCACAGACTTCCCCTTATTAGTTTTCTATTTCCTTTGGTCTTGGCTAGCTATTCGAACTTGTCACTTACTGTTGCCTGCTGCTATCTATCTATCGCCACTCAAAATACTTTTTTTTAAATTTTCTTTTTTCGATTTACTAATAATGGAATAGAAATATTATTTTAAGGGTATTAAAAACAGTAAAACTGCGTCCTAAATGGCAATTTTCTTTGAAAAATTTGGGGCCGTTTTTAAGAAAATGGCGCTTAAGTGCTACAGTGTATTCGAAATTTGAAGCACTTTTTCACAGAAAAGTTTTGAATTTTCGGAAAAATTCATTAGGAGTAATTTGAAGCACATAACTCACAAATACAATAGTGTTTACAAATTGCTGGAAATGTGAATATTAACGGTCAAATAATTAAAAAAATACATTAGTGTAATTTTTTAAAATACACAAAATAGACCGAAATGAACTTTACATCATATTAAAGAGTGTAATTAGTACTATTCATTCAAAAAGTTTGAAAAAAATTGGAGCCGTTTTTGAGAAAAAGGCGGTTCTGCGTTTCTGAAATGACGAAAGTCTGCGCTAGTTTTGACAGAAAACAATTGAGTTTTCGAGAAGCGTTAAGTGACATTATTTAAAGCACATGTACTCACAAATATAATAATGTGAGCAAATTGCAATTATTGTAAATATTAACGACGTGAGAGACAAGTAAAAATAATTACATTTTTGTAATTTTTGAAACAAACAAAAGAATAGAGCAATATGGCGCTTATTTCATCTTATAGAGTACATTTAGAACAATCCCTACCAAACGTTTAAATAAATAATTAGGAACGATTTTTGAAAAATCTTGTTTTTGTAATTTTTTAAAATTGCACGAATTGCACTTGAACCATGCACGTGAACAAAAACCGTGAAAATATGACATATGCCACATTGTACTCTATTCTTTGGAAAAATGGAATTTGGAAAAAATCTTACGCGTTGTTTAGGCATAGTTGTGTCGTTCACGTATACCAGACAAACGGACGGACGGAAAAAATAACTTTTTCAATATGAAGGGACCCCAAAACGTGTATTTCCGTTGATTTCACGCAGGATTTCTTAAACAAAATTTATAAGAGATTACCTACAAATTAGGAGGAAGCTTTTTATCGGAAAAGGTGGCTCGTGGCATCAAACTTCTGTCTGACCGGAACGTCCTAGAGTTCGAGTCCCGATGGTGGCAGGATTTTTCGACGTCATAGAGAAAGCTAGGTCGAGTTTAGTGGCTGCCTGGAGGAGAATTCTAGCGGTCTGCTGCTCTAATCGGTAATTTTCGTGTTTTCTTCATCAAATTCAAGTGAAGGCCGGAGCAGTACCCTAATAATTGGGTCATGGATCGCGCGCGATGTTTCCGTCCTCTTCCTTGCCCTATCTTCACCCCTTACTTACACACACTTACACTAACATGCATTATACTATCACACATGGCAGGAGACCAGCCGGGAATTAGTTTGTCCCGGTTGGGGCGGTACCATGTAAGGAGACAAATGGTTAAGGAAAATCCACGCAAGCCGACGGGCAGGTCGGCGCTGGATTTCGTCATTCAGCGGGAGGAAATTACGGCCATCTACTGCGAGGAAACATGCACTACACTTACAGGACCAATGATCTTAGCAATTGACCCGCCCACAACTTTGCTCTTTGAGGAATGGTAAAGCGCAACCGCGCACTGCTTGAAGAGTTCAGGTAGATATCGATTAATAATTTCATTCAAATATTAAGATATATCAATCATCGTCCGTATATGTATCAGTTTTAAAGTTGCTAACATAGAGAGAGAGAGAAGGTCAACGATGGAGTTCAATGTAGTTTTTTCCTACTAATTTATAGGATAAGTAGTTACACTTTAATTGTTTAACATTTTTATTATTAGAACTTTTCTGAATCCTCAGCGATAGTTTCGTCCTTCAATGTTTATCAGATGCTTTAAAAAATTGACACGTCAAGAGTAATCGAACCACTTCCGGTAATTATTAATTATATAAAATTGTCCTTTAATTGTATTCCAATTAATTTTGGATTCCGCCGTTATCCCTCATTGATGTTCTCCAGGAAAAGGAATGGCATTGGTAAGTGTATGTTGGTTTATTGTTCATAACATTCTATTGGACAAATTAATGGGTTCGTTAACAGTAATGTTACAGTTCTAGCGTAACTCATCGAACTTCTCAAAATTATATGGTGATCGCGATCCGAGACACAAAAGGTGTAAAGCAATTTCACTCAGGTCTATTAAAACTTGTATAGAAAACTGATTTTCTGGAAATTACATTTTATTATAGGAAATATTATAGATCTATAGAGAAGATGAAGGTTCCACGTGTTCCCCGTTTTCGGCACAGATACACTCTCTAGCTTCCTCTAGTCACGAACTATTTTCTATTAAACAAATTGTTTAGTACTCAATGGTAAGGAAATGAAATGGACTAAGAAACAATCTGATGAGGACAATACCAGATGAAAATCCCCAACTGCTACGCTACTCATAAATGTTACGCTAAAACCGCCATTCAGGAAATTGCTGTCATTCAGGGAACAAAAAGGCTCCTTCTGCTGCATTCTCTAGAGCCATGCAGATTATCAGGAGGTAGTCTTTAGTTTCGCTTTTGCAACTGTGGTGACTATCAAAGACCGTGTGTAGAGAATCTTGTGAACAGTACCAAAATTATCGGTTGTTTTTTTACATCACATCTTGATACAGTGAGGAAGCGCAATTTCACATGATTCCCGATCACCGTTGTTGTAATGAAAGGCAATTTAATAACTTCATGCAGGCATACAGTATACCATTTGTGAACGCTCACGACAACACTCTATTTCAATTGGAGAGCTCTCCTCTTATTGCTGACGCCTCCAGATCTTAACGTGGCGTCATATCAGTCGCCTTGTACAAACGTACCAAATATCAGCCACGTGCATTTCATGCTCATGGACAGTGCTGGCGGGAAAAGACCAGGCTGAACAATGGCAAACCTAGGGAGCGGAAGGGAAGGGGTGCCGGGTCGTGGGTGACCACTTCTGAACCCCGTAGACCACTTGCGGCAAACTTGGGAACCCCGTAGACAAGCTAGCTGCAGAAACGCGTCGGCGGAAACAGCGAGATAACGCAGTTCCGTCAGCCGGCCCAGAACGTAATATAAACGAACCTAAACTCCATCTGATTGGGAGAGTTGGTAGAAAGTCGTGTGGGTTGTGAGCGGCGCTGTATTTCAATGCATAGACTACTGAGGCAGGGAACTGAAGCCGGCGTGCTACGTCGAGACGGGAGGTGCGGCATTCTCGCTTGTATGCTCACGTAGACTACTGGTGCATCACACCGAATAAGATATCTAATTATCAGGCCAGCGGTGATGGTAACCAGGAACATTCCTTCTAGTAACGGGCCAATATTGTTTATTGTAAATGTTGTACATAGTATTCAGGTGTTGGAGCATTTTTTCAAGTAAATACTCAATAAATTACAAACCGTTCACGTCTGTGATTTATTGCCCCGGCGAAGACGTCACAGACGTAGGAGGGATAGAATGGTGGCAGCGGTTCACGAACTACCACGTAGGTGTAGAATGGTGGCAGCTGTTCAGGAACAAGCACGTAGGTGTAGACTGTGTAGTGAATACTATATCATAACCAGCCGCACCTGCTCAACGATCAGTATCAGGCAGTGAAATGTTTCAACGTGAATGTTGACGTTTGATCACATCCGAAATTTAAAAAAAACAATTATCATATAAATATGTGATGTCCCGTTACACAAGACGATCTTAATTTTTGTATAAAGGCCACAAAGCAAAAACGCTATATACAATAACAATTATTATCAATAACATGTAAAATCATGTATTGATCTCGAAAGGAATCTAGTGCGTTACAACATGCGTTATATTACTGGGCAGAAAATAATGAAATGACCATAAATAGCCCTAAATGTAAATCCATCACTTTGGACAGGGTCATAATTACAGAGAAACAAACTATCATTTCAATAACGACATTTCTTCGAGAGTTGCCTTGTGCAAGTACCTAGGAAAACATTTTGATAGTAAATTGAGCTGGAAAAATCACGTTGATTTTGTTGTAGGGAAATCCTGGAGATCTCTTCAGTTTGTAATGCCCATCTGTAATGAGGACTGCAAACGCGAAAGAAATCGCTTATTTATAACTTGTTCGTCCAATAATCGAATATATAACATTTTTTGGGGGCAAAATTATGCAGTGTAAAACTTTGGAATGAATTCAGCGTGGGCAACTTCATTTACTATCAGGGACAAGAAAATAGCAAGGTGGGATTAACGCGAAAACAGGCGATCAGTAGCAAGACTCTGCGCGTTGTATAAATTTATTGCGGTCACCCAGCTTGGAATGAAATTAATCGCCGGCTTAAGCATTTATACATACATCAGTAGGGGGATCACAGGCACAAAATAAATTTAAGATCGCAGAGAACGCATGTCAGGAAAATTTCTTTCACAAATCGAACGATAATTGAATGGAATAGATTGCTTGCAAAAACCTTTGAACCCTACCTTGAAACGTTTAACAGTTTAGGAAATTAATTGAGGATATTACTAAGTAAATTAGGAACTCAACTATGAGTAGAAGATTATCGAGCGAAAATGAAGAGACATCATGTAACTTATCCCCAAATATTGAAATATCCGTTTCAAGCTGAGATGGCCTCATGTTCCATTAAATCAACTGAGAAATATCAATTTCGGAGAAAAATTGTTACAAAGGTTTAGGCGTTTGCATTGACTATAGACGAACGAATGGATGGACGGTCGGACGTTCGCTGTTAATCGATTTTTCTGTATCGAGGACCGAGAAAACATTGGTTCTAACCACACGACGTGCTAGATAAAGTAATTTACTACATATGGAAACACGATTTATCCAATTTTCGTTACCAGGGCCCGACAATAAGAGGTTTTCTGTCGAAAAATTGCTGCACTATTACAATACTCTTCTTTCGAAGTAATGCAAGGAAGTAAAAATGCGCGACAGAATATAAAATAATTTCTTCACAAAACCAGGAACAAAACATTACGTAACAAACATACAATCTTGGTTTGATTTTTATGTAAATTTTTCTTGGAGTTTATGGCCTCACTCCCACTAGGGGGAACGTTTTTAAAGAAAGTTATATTTAGCCATTCCATCTTTTTAGTAAACATAATTCACAAATGTACATAAAATCACCATCTCACTCAATTATTGTCATAACTTTCGACTCGATGGTGCAAATAAATGCTTCATATGTATGACAAAACTGAGCGAAGTGGCGTAGCGCACTGACTTCGTATTAGCAAGGTTCAATCCCGTGCATCCTGACCGAGGTGTCCGGGGTTTCCGTGGGTTTCCGTGGTCACCCAGGCAAATGCTGGGGTGATTCTATTGCAAGGCCACAATCGCGAAACCGGCGTCGCTAGCCGAATTCGTTAACTACGTGAAGTCACGAAGATTAAGCAAATTCGATATTGTGGCGTTACCGAATATATTATTATTAAATAATATTATTTCCAATATTTTTTCGATAGTAACCTGCACCCCAAGCTGTCCCTCACGCGCCCCTCTTATGCTGAGACCATTTCAACGCGCATGCGACTCCCTCCTTCCGATTCGCCACGCACAGCTGCGACCCTCCTATTGTGTGGGAGAACCTGCGTGGCTTACTTCCCAAGCGAGCCGTCGCTCAGTTTCTCCCTTTACGATATACACCCTGTCAGAAACGACGTAACCACTACCTTTGAGCCTCTGCGCCGCCACTCAGAAGCCATTGGGACGAATTATGTTCACCCGGACCTACTCCTACGACGCATCTAAACCGGCACGTGTTTTTGTAAACACGGTGCACAACAAGGAAACAAGAGACAGATAATTCTGGGAATTTTCCACCAGAATTCCCTTTAGAACGCCTTCAACAATTGAACTAAATAATTCTACTGTACAGACAACTGTGCTTACTAGATTTATAAAATTAGACGAACTTTCCAGAACTTTGGGATTTCGAGAGGGGGAAACTGGGGCTTTCGTGGACGCTTGCGCGAGTGGACACCGAGATTAGAACAAAGGGGCAGGGAGAACTCCTATTCAGGCGAGCGGAGAGAGAGGCACCGGCGGCGCTCGCATCTAAGCACGCAGTCAGTCGAATTAATGCTTGAAATTTTGTCGAACCGCGGTGATTTCAGTCCAGTTAAGTTGGTGTGCCGTGGTTGGCCATAATGTAGTAAAATTTTACAAAATTCGTCGCTGTTATAAGTCCAACGGACTTGTGAATTATACCGCGTGTAACACAATTTGCTACCAGAATTTGGCTTCATCACGTAAAAGGACCCAGCGAACCGCAACGATGGTCGCATACTGTCGTCAAACCAGGTCATCATTGTCTGGAGGGCGTTGACCTGACCGGCTGAGCGAATCTTTGCGTCCGACTAACCGCACCTGTCTTGAAGATTCTTCAACCCCTGCGGCCTTGAAGCGGCCGTCGCCTGAGACCTTGCAGTGAGGCTAACCATTCAGCCCAGCGGATCAACAGATTCACCACGACGGTGAGGTTTTTTTAAGAGATTGGCTATAAGTTCTCAACTGCCCCTCAGGCATCTAAATAAATGGACTTTTGAATATTTGTTGTTCTTTTAAAGAAAGGAAAGATTCTTAGCCACGCTTTAGTTCCCACTAAAGAATCTGCGGAAGATCTTGTAAATTTCCCTTAAACGTAAGAATTATTTAGTATTTGGGCTTTTATTGTGGGGAAAATCTAACGAGCTCGTATTAGACTTATTATAATCGTAATGATTGGCAATTTTCTTGTCTGGATTATTAAACTTGTTATTAACCACATTTCAAAAGCAAATTTATTTTCATCGAAACAACGTCTGTGCGTGTTTCGTACGTGTTTCGTTAACGTGTGTGAATGGGAAAAGGCATAAGTCGAGCACCGAAGTAGATCAAGATATGCCCCTACACTGTTTTTGGGGATCTCAGTCTTCAGATAATAGAGACTTATGCCATCAAAGAAGAGCTCGCGAGTCACGTTGCGATGGGTGAGTGTGGGGAAGGCAGCGACGATGGAGGCCGTGGCATGTGGGAGGAGCGAACGATGGCAATAGAAGATGAAACAGTATATTTCAAAGGTTTCTCTGATCGAAGGTAGCTTGATATTAGGGAAGGTAACTTTACCAGGGTCTATCGCCTCGTGTCACTCGTCTACCGGCGACATCTGTACGTTCGTCGCACTTAAGAGTGCCCCATGGGATAGAGAGGATTGAAACGGGGATAGGGAGGCTTGTATTACAACAGGGGTGGGATGTTTAAGCGGCCCAGCGGCGGCGAAGTGCCGAATGGAGTGGAGCAGAGCGAGCCTCACCGCCGCCGTCTTGTCCGCGTAGTTGCGCGCCGCCAGCACGAAGCACGCCTCCGCTTCGTTCATGCGCGCCCGCGCTAGGTCGCTGTCCTTGAGGCACGAGCCCTGGATGTAGATAACGCGCTGCGCCCAGATGGGCACTTGCAGGATCATGCGCATTGTCGTGTCCAGCTCCATCGGCGACAGCAGAACCACGTAGTAGTCCTGTAACATCACACCAAATTCTAGACGATTCTTTGTCTAATTGAAAACCATAGTGAAACGGGTTTTTGAGTTGCTTTGTCGCAAATTCATGAAAAGTCATTTACTCCTACGAACGACTCTTGAACTGAGCTTAAAATAAGAATAACCCATAGCATGCAAAAGATAACGGATGTTTGGAGTAAACTCAGGGCTCTCTCCATCCTCACATTAGTTATGGTGAATGACTTCATGCGTTTCATTGTTTGCGGTTTCGACACCTACTCACGATTTGAAAGTTACATTTATTTTGTTTCACTTTAAAATTCGTTTGGTATTAGTATTTGGTATTTGTGCAATCCATTCGATGCTTTACCAAAACTCTTTAATAACTTTTTGAAAACAAAAAATAGATACCACAGTTTAAGACAATTTCATCACGCGCATTTTTATCGAAAATACTTGAAAGTTTATACGAAACTTGCTTATGTTCGAGTGGGCAACCTCGTTAATTCATGATGTAAACCTATTTTGAATAGTTCATGAATTCAAGTTAGAGTACTTTTCTTGTAATTATCTCTAATCATAAATTAAGCATATGGTTTGTTCCGAACTCGTATAAATTACTCCAACCCTTCATCGGATGACTTACTGTATTTCGTAAAGACACAATAAATTGAAATCCGACAATGCAAATACATATTTCTGACCCTGTGTGAAAGCAAGACAGCAAGGGATCAATCGAAAACAATAAAATATTTAAAAGGAAAAAGGACCTGAAAGGATCGCTCTATTTCAAGTACTCCAATCAGACTGCGATATTGCTTATTTTTTGAGTCGACCCATTAGATTATTCTTTAACCCTTCGTATTATATTGTGCCGTTGAAAGACATCTTTGAAATGTTGCAGCTCTGATATATATCAACTCCAGATGTTAGGAAATTAGGGTGAATGAGAAGTATTCGCCCGGTCTTAAGAAGAAAGCGGGGATGGAATCGTGAAGGATATAAAGAGCGGATTTTGTACTGTGCAGGATGATTTATACTGCGCTTTCAGAAGGAACAAAGAGTCGATCAATCATGATAAATTCTCCTTCAAATAGTGGTTTTCTTATCTAACTATTTAGCTGGATCATAGAATCGAACATTTCACACTACCACGACTTCGTATTACCTAAGATCTTTCACTTCAGTTGTGCATGGAAACCATTTCATTTCTGCCGATGAAGTGAAATATTATTAATAAATCATTAATTTGGCCACTAATAGTAAGTTGGAGAAGTAAGAAAGAACATTTTATTTTTCCGAACATTAGTTTAAGTATTCATTTCGTGCTGGTTGCTTGGATGGTAGGTATATCCTTTTATTACTACCGATTCTAACCTTTGAGAGTTGGAGAAGTGGTTCTCCAACTCTCAAAGTTTGTAACTCGCAAAGTTTGTAACTCGCCTCTGAAGTTGTCAAGTATCTAAGATGTGGCGGGATGTTAAGGGGAAATATAAACTACTCCCGACAGAATAAAATAAATTCGTCGCAACACGACACGGACAAGAACGGATTGGAACTTTTATCTCACATAAAAATCACATGACTATATACTATTTTTACTGCGAAAGGCCTTAGTTCAGTAAGTTTTTTGCTTCAGTCATTGCTTCAAACTACAAAAACTTGAGAGACGACAAATATCAATATATCTATTTTTTAATGAATATCAATATTATTTCCAAGAAATGTTTTATCATGACCCCCAAAACGAAAATTGTTCATTTATTAAGCTTTAATGCTTTTTCTGTATGCTTAACTCTTTAATACTATATTTTTATAATTTATTTCGCTTACACAATAATCTCATATTCAATGTTACAATAATTTCACCTTCGTGATGGAGATTCATGTCAGAAATATATCTTTCTCTATTTCCCCAATATTATTCATTAATTTTGTATTAATTGTTTTCCTACAATTTAAAATTCCACGTCTAATGTGAGTGCAGGTACAACAGAGCAATTTCAAAAGGTTAACATCATTTCATTGATGGAAACATGTAATTAAAGTAGTAATACTACAACAGCACATACCTTTTCGTTTTATTTTATGTAATTGCATTCTGTTAATTTTTCAGTCGTCTCATGAAAACTTTCTTGCCAAATAGAGGCGCCGGGAAATCGAATATTCGAAATATTTTCATATTACTTTTTCAAAATGGTAAAGTTTTATGTAATTTGGCTCAAATTTGGTTTATTTTTCAAAAGAACTTCAATAAGAGTTTCTCAAAAGCACTCTCTTTTAACCTTGTGGTACGGTTAGCGCACAGTGCACTGAATCAAATACTTGTAATTTTTCTCAAATTGCACATATGTAATTGTTTTGAAAAGCAATTTCTCTACAACCATTTACTTTTTTAAAAATTTATTTGCTTTCAGGTGCACAAATTCACAACATTCGGGTGAATACATTGGATACAGATTTAATGAGTTGAGTTATATTTTGAATTCATTACTGCTTTATAATTATTTCGAGGAGTTATCTATGCAATGGGTTTAGGGTGGGTCAAAACATTTTCTGGGTAGTTTCCTGTGGATGCGTGCTCTGTTTGGTTTTTGTTTCCGTAATTGGAAGTGGAGCACTTGTGGGATTGAAGGAATTTTGTGTAAAAACTTATGGACGGATTGTTTAATCTTGGTGGTAATGGGGGGTATGCCGAGCTCGTGATGAAGGAGGTCATTGGGTATGAAGCAAGGTGATTTTATTATTGTTTTTAGGAAACGATTTTGAATCGCCTGAAATCTAAGAATGTGAGATTTGGCCGCTAAACCCCACATAGGATTTGCATATGTTAATATTGATCTGAGCATAGCTTTGTAGAGATGAGTACCGGTTTTAATTGGAGAATTAAAAGTCCTAGTCTGCATATGTTTGGGCGATGTTCGGAGGTTAGCGCAATGCGGGTTTCCGCTGCTATGGTTGTCCGGAGGTACGAGTATAATGATAATCCGAAATCAATCATGTCAGGTGTTTGGTTTGGTAAGGATGGGTAGTGAGTTGGAAAAAAGGCGCCGTGGATATGTAAGCCAAGGTTATTAATGTCAATGCTTGCAGGAGTAATGAGATTGCTACCCCAAGCTCTATGCTTGGCATTAAAGTCACTAACAATGAGTGTAGGTTGAATTTGCGAGAAGAAAGCATTAATTGCGCAGGGTAAGTAAGGTACATTTGGTGATTTGTAGATGGATGTGATGTTGATAAGTGCGCCTGAGGATGATTTGACCAATATCGATTCGAACATTATCGAAAGGAGAGATCGGTATAGAAGGAATTTGGTAATGTGATATATTTTGCTTAATGAATATGGGAACACCATCGCTGGCTCGTTTGTGTGGTCTGTCTGCGCGGTAGGTGATGTATTCTGAGATGTAGATTCTGTTGGATGGGATTAGGTGCGTTTTTTGAATACAGGCTATGGAGATATGGTTGGCGTCCATAAATTGACTAAGGAGAAGAATATTTGATCGTATTCCATTGGCATTCCAAGATAGGATACTGAATGCTGGTTTTGGATGCATGTTTAATGTTGAGTTTGGAGAAATAATATGGATTGAACTATGGTGTTGATGATTGTACGAACTAGATTTTTTAGGATGGATGTGAGCGATTGATTGACTAATTGAGAAACTAATTGGATCATGTGGGGGAGCAGGAGAAAAATGATGTGAGGTGTAAATAAGGGTGAAGGTGGATGTTGACGGATTACGTTAAAATAGGTACTACTAATTTGTTGCTTTGAAGTTTCCGCTGCGGTCATGGGAGATTTATTTCTAGAGGGACGAAGAGTCACAGTGCTAAGGAGATGTTTGTGAGCTGGAAAAGGTTTGGGGAGAGTATCGGGAAAAGGTGTGGAGGTGATGAGGTTGTGAGGAATATTGATGCAATCTAAATGGGATGCCTTTCCTATGAAGAAGATTCTCATACATGGTACACACACGACTACTGGCTGCATGTGGTTTTTCAGTTTGCAAACTGTAGGTTGTCTTCGTTGCAGTCTTTAGTAGCATGGTTTTTGGAGCAGCGACCACACTTCACAAGAAGAGTCACAGTTTTTCTTGGTATGCTCGAAGTCTTGACATTCTCGACACTGAACAAGTCCGGGGTGGCGTCTTCTTTCTTCTACTGCTATAATGGCTTGAAATAGTTCAGTCTGGATATCAGTGTTGAGGGCATTATTGTGCTTTTCCAGTGTGACTGCACAGACGGGCCACGTTTTTTTGTCACAGCCAGGGAGTCTAATTACTTTTAGAATCGGTAGGTTTCTTTTGATGAGATCCTCTTCAATTTCTTTCTCACTGTAATCTACTGGAACATTTCGTAAGGCTACGGACATTGTTTTTGCCTGGATCTTGGTAGGTATGAGAGTTTAGGTTGTTTTCTTGTAGATTCTGTCTTAAGGTTCTGTAATCTTCTATGCTGTTAACAATTACTTGGACGTATTTTGATTGATTGCGAGTTTGGAACCGATTATATTTTAGTATGTGATGGATTGTTTTGAAGAGGTTGGAATGATTTTGGGTATCGTGGATGTATATGGGGAGTATTTTGATTTTTGTTGATTCTGAGGAGACGGGATTTGTAGGTTATCTTGGGTGCTTAGGGTTTGGAACAGGGACTTACTTACAGGGATGTTGTATATTGTGGGTGAATGGAAGGTAACACAACACTCAAGTAGATTTGCCGCATTGCGGCGCTAGCGGCTGTGAGCCGCGCCCGGCGACCGGTTGTCGTCCGTCCGCTGGGGTGTGTCGCTGATAACACGGCTGCTAGTGATAACGACGAGAGGAGCACGAAAGAGAACTCTACCGAAGCTCGGTAGGGAATGCAACCATTCAATAATACACGTATTCCTGCTGTAAATTTAATCGATAAAAGACATCGATTACTCACCCAGTTGCAGGTTCCAGTTCGGAATCCACGGCCTGTCGACCAATCACATTCCTAGAATTTTCGGAATCAAAGGGCAGAATTGAATTCTCTTTGCAATTTGCAGTACCGTTTTTAAATAACAATCGCAGTGCGTGGCTGAACTAAAAGGACAAAGGGGCTAAGTCGAGCAAAGAGGGGAAAGGAGGACAAAGAGGGCAAGGGAACAAAATGGACAAAATTGAAAAAGGGGAGAAAAGGGACAAAATAGCCAATTATAAAAATAGGACAATCTGAAAAAATGGAACAAAGGGAGAATGTAGGATAAAGTGAGATAAAGTGGGACAAGGCGACAAAATGAGATAATTTAACAAACTGGACATAGGACAAGATTGACGCCGGGACAAAATAGGACAAGCCGACAAAATGAGCCAAGGAGGCAAACGGAAAAGGGGGACAAATAGGACAAGTGGGACCAATGGAACACGGAGGAAGAACGAAATGGGACAAAAAGGACAAGGGCCTAGTGAGATAAAAGGAAAATATTTATCCAAAGATTTATGAACAGTGGTAAAATCTAAACTGGAGAATCCGCTAAAATATTTTTAATGGACTCGAGCATTTTAAAGTCGTTGCAATGGACGCGCTCTTTAAGCGTTGGATGGTTGGTTGCTAAGAAGCTAAGCGCGCGTTTGCCGACGTAAATAACAAAAAAAGTTCAAAATCTATTCTGAAAATTTCGAGGTTGTAGAGAAAATACAGTCCTCTTTTTTTTAATTTACGTATTTGATTGTTTTGTACATAGATCAGTTGGACAACTTACATATATATTTTTGGCTTATTGAATAAAACTTTAACCTAACTTTACACTACTACAGAGGTTAAGGAAAGCATGATGACACCTCATACGATCTATTCTAGATCTGAAAACAATTTACAAACTATGTGGATTGGATATTTATTTTTGATGCGAGTGGTATGGATGGGTTTTTGCATGAAAGTTGTTTGAATGAAGATAAAGTTTGGATATGGTGTATATTAGAGAAGACGTTGTGGGATAGGTAGAAAATGTGGTGAATGATGGGATCGTGGTTGAATTCACCGTGTAATTAGTGATTAGATATTAACCAGAATGTGCGAAGGAATTGGTTCTGTACTATTGGAATTTTGTTGATATTTGTTTTCGCAGCATTGATCCATACTGGGCAGGCGAAGAGTCGGTCTGATTATTGTTTTGTATAATATTATAGATGTTTTGTATGGGAGGTAATTATTCGTATTAATTAGAGCTTTAATTGATGCAGTTTATTTTTAGTGTGTATTATTTTCATGTCTATGCTTCGTTTTCAGTCTTTTTTGTGTCTATGTGCAGTCCAAGATATTTAATAGGCAAATTTGGGGGATGCCATGGAATGGACTCATTATTTAATGTTAATGTGGTTGGTGGAGTTATGGCCTTAAAGAGAATATTTGTGCTGCAGTTTTGTTGGGGTTTAATTTTATTTTTAATTTGGTTCACCAACTATGTATTTGGTTTAGACATAATTGTATGTTGCCTTTAATGCTGATTAGAGAGTGGTTGGAAGAGAATATGTGTGTCTATATCATCTGCAAACCGTGCTGTTTGTACTGCTCGATCAATGGGGCTGTTTATTTTGAAATGCTGTGTTGAGACGTTGTACTCACAAGGAAAACCGAACGGGATGCAATCGAGCTGTCTTTTTGGAGAGGCAGTAACAAGCTTAGGAGAAGTTGCCCGCGAGCTGCATTCGGGCTGCGTCCTCGCGCTGCTGGCTCCATCTCTGTCAGTCAGGGCGATGAACACGCCAGACGGGAAGCAAAGTGCTGCTTCTTCACTAGCGATGAGAAGCAGCAGCAGCACTAACGCAGGGCGGCCGTTTTATAAGCCGCCGGCTGACGCAGGAATCTCTCTCAACCGCCTATCCTGGGCTGCTCGCCAAAATTCTCCCGGGGCCTCGCCGGAAATGCCCGTATCTTTCCAAAGCTTCTTACGTACACCACAAACGGCATTAAAATGGTTCCCTTTAGACCAGGACATACCCCAGGCACCACCGAAACACACTGATGTCGACCACAGTACACCACGCGAAAACCAGCACTGTATTGCGCTGTCACGAAAGAAACATCAGTTGCAGAATGTAGTTTTTCAGATACTTTATTCTTGCCCAAAGTGAGTTTTGGGATGTAGATTTGAAATGTGAAATGTAAGCCAAGAATCACCATTCAGAAGAGAAATTTCCTGAAAACATTATAAATCACATAGGTGCGTTGTGCATCACCTGTAGGATATGTAAGAAGCGACAGGAAATAATAGAGCATTTGGCGCTGTGATCACGGGAGCACTGTAGGCGAGCAATAAAGATTCGATGACCGTGAGAGGTTACAATGGAGGCCGGCTATATTCTGCAAGCAAGATTGCACTTCCCTCTTTTGTCGATGAGACCTTAGTGCAATACTTATTGTTATGGAGTATCGGGTTATCGGGGTAAGCAGAATTATTCCCTTGATGGCACGAGATTCCTCATGTATAACCACATTTAGTGACTCACCGGCCAAAGGTGCGGAAGGAAATGAGGAGAGTTGGAAGGGTCAGTAGGATCCTCCAGGGAAACCACGCGGGTGCGCCCCGCTTTGCCATCGAAGAGGTACGCCACCTGCTGCTTTCTGTTGCCGCAAGACTCCTCCGTACCCCGTTGCTCGCGAGACCCCACTTGCCAAGGGTTTTACTGGCCATCAGTAAGAGTTGGAAGAGAAATAGAAAAGAAATAGAAAAGTTGGAGAGGGCGAAGAGAGAGAGAGAGAGAGAGAGAGAGAGAGAGAGCAGAGGGAAGAGAGAAGAAGGAAGAGAGAGGGAGGGAGAGAGGGACGGATAGACACGGAGGAGAGAGATAGAGGAAGATAGATGGAGTGAGAGGGGAGAGAGGGGAGAGAGGGGATAGAGAGAGGGAGAGAGGGAATAGAGAGAGTGACAGAGAGCGAATGTTGTTAGGAAAGAAGGATATTTATAGAATATAAAATGTCCGCATTGACGAAAGCGCTCTAAAGCAGCAACAGAACACCACCCTATGATCATACAAATAATATTCTAATCACTCTTAGTGGCTCTCCGGCAGAGTTAGGTTGATTTAATGTGTGTTCAGACTTTGATGTTCTGCTGCAGGTGTTCTACAGGTACTGCGTGAATACAAGATACTTGACAATAATGTCCAAACTAGGACATAAAACAAAACCCATACTCGCGAGAAAGGTTAAAATTGAAATTTAATCTGCCGAAACATTATCCGCAAATTATGAATTGGGTTATTTTTCGCTTTAATGACTATGCAAAAAGCTGCCATCATTTTGATCATCAGACATTTTGAAATACTATATCTAGAAAAGGATGTGCTGTACAAAAAGGATATAGAACCTATCTTGCACAGGACTTGACTCTTGGAGGGAACGCCGCTGCGACACTCGCCTGCAGAAGGGGATGAGCGTAAAACTCATTGAGGAAGTCCATGATGGTGTCCGCGTGCAGCGTCGTGCTACACACCACCACGTGCTTCTCCGACTGCGCGCGATGGGAGGAATAGCTTCCGCCGAGTTTCTGTCGCTCCATCCACGTAAAGGCCAGTTGCTCGAACTGCGAAGGCAAATAAAATTTTTTTTGACTTTCAGGAAATGTACACACCATTTGAAAAAAAACAATCTTATTATGTGTTGGTAATAATTTGTTATAGGCTTCAAAACTAAAAATCTGCCAATGCATTTACACAAATGGTGGCCATTTTTACCGCACAGAAGTTATTACAGTTCGGCAATAGACTATATAATAGAAACATTTTAATTACTATTAAACATTGAGAACTTACCACAATGATATGAATAAATAAACGTTAAATTTGTTCATTTTAACAAAATGTAGAATAACATTCCACAAAACAACAGACACGAGATACAAATGCACACTGTTTAACAAATTTCTTATCTTTAAGATATGTAATCAATACATAATGAAACTTTAAATGTAATAATGAAACTTTAATGTTATTTTACATAAAATCTTTAGAACTTATAATTCATATTTTGACTTGATTTTAGGCTATAACCACAAGGAAAAAAATTATTGTTGAAACATTGTGAATTTTTAATGTAAATTTGGCGTAGAACTACAATTTGTTAACAGTCAACATTAAATTATAGGTCGTTAATAAAATAATTGATGTATAAGAATAAAATATATATTTCGTACTGTATGAAAAACTACAAACAAATATTTGTATCTAATATTTTCAAATTTATTTTGTAATAGAAGATATTCTTTCTTGAATGATGCACTACATGTAACCCATCAGTGATAGTACCTAGCTCTGAAATAAGTTTTGTTTAGTAAATATGATCGAGTAAATATGATCGATCAAAAATGATTAGAACATCTTCATATAATTCAGGTCGTGGATGCTATGGCCATTTACGTGTATGTTCTTCATCAAGAAATTACTATTTCCACGCGCGTAAAGAATTGACTGTCGGTTAGTGAAGGGAAAATGTATTAAATATATCACTGCGACACAGGATTTGATTTTTATAAGGTAAATGAAACAATGAATAAATATCAAATTTGCAGTTCGAAACTCAAAGCTTGTTTGTTAATGAATTATAGCTACTGGTCTGTAGTAGCACAAATACTGCTGAATAAAACCAAACAAAATGGTTTTCCAAAACGTAAGAATCGAACTACTCGTGTTTAAAATACTCTCTTACGACACTCGTTACAAAATTACTCTAGTATTTGGAGTAATTTTTGAGATTTTTTAAAATTGACTTTACTTGAAGCAAAAATAACACAAAAACGACTCGTTTATTGACAAAAAATTTATTAGCAACATTGAAATACCTAATTTTTAGAACAGATTTCATTAAGGAAAAATCTCTTTCATCAATATTATAGTTTTGCAATGTTCATTTTTCCTCGGTTTTCAAAAATGCAGACAGTTCCCCGTAAATGACACGCAAAATTACACACAAAGTTAGTCATATTTTCGAAACAGTGTAGAGGACCTTATTGTGGAATGTGTCTCTGGGCAAGAGATTTAATTAATCTTTATCGTCAGTATTGTAGTCGTAGAAAGAAGCTAAAGAAAAAACCCCTGCAATTTTCAAAAATTCAGATAGTTCAACGAAAAAGAATCCTATGGCAGTTTTTAACCGTTCTCTCTGATTTCCAAAGAAATTGTTTAATTAAAAAAATTGAACCCGTTTTTGAGAAGTTTGAAAATATTATTAAAGCGTCAAGTTCAATAACCGTCAAATCAAAACATCCGTTTCAAATTTGAAGGGCCTGGCGTTAGGCAAGATAGTCCGGGGAATATCAATTTTGGAGACAATCGCCGATAACTGTTTAGGCACTAGCATTGACCTCAAACGGACAGACAAGCGATCAGACGGGCTCAGGTTCAGTCGTAAATCGATTTTTCGTTATCAAGAACCCGGTGGATTATGGGTACACACAGCATTAATTTACTATATAGAGGAACAATATTGCGTTTTTCAATATCGGAGCCTCACAATATGAGTTTTCCTGACGAATAATCATTTTCCGCTGCTAAATTACAATACTCTTTACTTAATCTTTACTTAACACAACAATACAAATATAATACAAATATTCAGTCTTCAGTATTACTGCAATAACATAGTACATTTACACAGTAAAACTTCTTTACATATCAAAAATATGAAAACATTTCAAATTCCATAAAAATTTCAGTAAAAATGTAAACTGTTTCTTTGTTTTTGTTTTTTCCTGAGTCTCAAAGACACCTCTTACACTGCCAGATGCTGCCTAGTTTTCTTTTAATTTCTGCGCGCATTTTGTAGTAGTATAGTTGTAAACATTTTCTTTGGAAAATGTGAACTGAAACCTCACATCTTTTCTTATGAATTGTATCTTGTATCTTGTGTGCATATAGAAGATCCATGCTCAAATGACGTTATCACTTCAGCTAATTAGGAAAAATGAAGAATACGCATTTTAATAGATGCTCTCATGTGCGGTATCGACTCCTTAAAACATTACTTATATTCTAAAAACGCATTTTTAATTTCAAAACGTTCGAGTTTTAAAGCTAATATATTTAAGAGCGTGATAGGAGCAAGGTAACATGTCATATCCAACATGTGATTATCTGTTTTCAGGGAGTCATGAAGATATTAACGGTGTTAATTCCCTTGGCAGTCAGCACGATATGTGTTTTCTGATACAATAATGTCCAACTTACATACATTTGCAATGAAAATCTCTGTTACAACGCAGTGATGTGTCACAACAGATACGGCAGGAAGAAAAAGAGTAAAGACACGCAATAAATGAAGTTAAATTAATGAGCATTGGATATGCTTAATTGAGACGGAACACACCATATATTAATACGATTATTTGACGCAAAAATTCTCTACACAAGCTTCAATTTGTTCATAAATTTCAGTTTGCCTCGCTTCAAGATTTTCGCTAAATTGTACATCAGTCTAAATAATTTATAAGCAAATATGAAACGGAAATGTTTGATAAACATCACATGCTAAATTAGTTGTCGCAAAACCGTTCGGTACGGATGATTTGTCTCCCACATCACATCTCTCAGACGGACACCGCTTACCTGGGTTGGCAGCACGATTAGAGCCACACATATCATGATGACCATGTACAGCTGAGACGGCCAGATGTCGGGCACGAAGTCTCCGTAGCCGACGGTGGAGAAGGTGACCACCACGTAGTAGGTGGACTGGAACAGGTTGAGGTGGCGGTGGCCGGCGCGCTGGAAGTGCTGGATGCCGCACACGCTGTGGACACAACAACGAGACGATGGCGGGCGTGGAGGCCAAGAGCATGCTCCCTCTCCCACCGCCCACAGTCCGCGGCCACGCCAACCTACACAAACGCAAATGCTGAGCCATTGCTCAGATGGCCTCTTTTTTGCCTCTGCATAGACATGCTCACATGTTGTTGAGCCTCCTTTTGCCAGTCGTGGTAGGAGAAGAGCCTGAGGTATGAGTTGCTATTTCGAGAACAATACTATGAAATCAAAACCGTAGCTTGTTTACCGATGCAAATACATTTTCTATAACTCGCAAGCTATAAATTCTAGTTTTACAATATTACTAACTACGCTTTTTTGGTATCTTTATTCATCATTGAATCATTCATATGAACTGTAAAAGAGGGTGGGGTTGAGATACTAGCGCTCGAGAAAACGTGCACAGATTGCACTCTTTTCCATACGTCACAAACAATTGTAGAGTTTTGGCGAAAGTTATTTCTCCGTTTTTCTCGTTACTTCTGACATGATTCATCAACCGAACCTTGTTAGATATGCGTGATGAGTACCGGAGAGCAATGATAGCTTTGGCTAGTTTCTAAGAGTGGCATCCTTATAGTTTCTGCAACCACGACACGCACGCAGCAGGAACATTGCCCATAAAGGTTCCCCAACGGTTTCTCGTCTGCATTTGTATTGGGCATGTGGTATATGGCTGTGTAGGGAGATAAGCAAAGGAAGAAGCTAAAGGAAATAGTGAGCGCGAGCGGTTTGTTTAGCGGTTGCTTTTGAACACTTTGATGGCATCTGCTCGGAGTTAGAGGAAAACTGAAAAAGGTCGATTAGAGCAGCGATCTCCACTAGAATTCTCATTTCGAGAACGATATTATTCGACTCAATTACTTGATATAAAATTAGAACCTTCCATTTTACGAAGTGATGCGAATTTGTAACCACGATGCCACCGCGGTTAGGGAACTCGCTATACGTTGGGTACATTTCGGACCACGAAAAAGCGATCAATTTAGAAAGGAGAGCAAGAGGGAGGTGCAAGCGATCTGAGAGCTTCGCAAGAGTAGAAATGCATTTTTCAACGCATTACATTTTTGACCCTTTTGATTTTTGCCGTCTTCTGAACCGTCGTACATCAGCAACAGAAACGATTCCACACCAGACCAGAAAACATACATTGTCGTTTATAAAGTGACCTTTTATTTTCTGCTGGTGGATATTGCATCACTGCGGATATTTCATCGCCGGTAACAGATTGAAATTCTAGTGTTTTGGAAACATTCTTCAAATGTTTTCTTTCAATACGAGTCTAAGCAATCAAAATTACAACAAGATTATATAATATACCGTACCGTACGAATTATTGAGTTCGTCCCTTATCACACTCACTTTAAGGCTAAATGCACCGAAAAATACTTCTTGGAAAATTCAATAGATCGCAGCACTATCACAGGTGAATTTACTTTACTGATAACGTCTGAACCAATGATCCGATTTTCGATTTGTAAACGGCATTTGACGCCTTCTTAAAATAGAATTTACGCTACGATGTTCTTTTCCCAAAAATCTTACAAAAACGCGAATATGAAATTAGTTCTGAAACTTCCGAGAACAAATTTAAAAAAATGGCCTTAAAGCGCGATGGCGACATGCTTCCTGAATCCAACGCCGTGACAATCATGCAAATCGGACTAATAGGAGCGTCGTAA
>BOPP01000371.1:0-30539 GCA_017312745.1 Gryllus bimaculatus | reverse complement strand
AAGATGGCCGAAACGTCAGTCCAATCAACTGAGACGCGGCTCATCCCGGATAGCCAAGAATACATTGAGTCCGGCCGCGGAAGACTACGAACCCGTGCAACCGCGCTGACAGAGGGCCCACAACGGGCGGGCGGGTGACGCAACGGCGCAGAAGAGGAAGTGGGGGGGGGCGTGGTGTTTTCGTAAATTTCACTTAACGACGCTCCTATTCGTCCGATTTGCATGATTGTCACGCCGTTGGATTCAGGAAGCATGTCGCCATCGCGTTATAAGGCCATATTTTTAAATTTGTTCTCGGAAGTTTCAGAACTAATTTCAAATTCGCGTTTTTGTTAGATTTTTGGAAAAATGTCATCGTAGCGTAAATTCTATTTTAAAAAGGCGGCAAATGCCGTTAACAAATCGAAAATCGGACCATTGGTTCAGACGTTATCGGTAAAGTAAATTTTACTTATTTTGGTGCTGCCACGTGGTGGCTACAAATTGTACTGGTGTCGGGACATTTAGCCTTAAGGATTAAACGTCTTTTCGATTTCCATACATCTTTCAATAACTTATCTTGATTTGTTTGAACAGAAAACAAATGATGCAATGAACTTTTGCAATAAAGCTTGGTCCAAACAACGCCTAAGTCGGTATGTCTGAATGTTTTATAAAGGCAGTATGGTTTCATTGGTATAAAAGTGTATATTCCATTTAATGCCACTCTTTAATAACAATAATAATAATAATAATATTTATATTATATTAATATTATTTATATTATTTATATAATTTTATTGCCATGAAAAGTCACTAATGCTTGCATTTTGTTAAATTTAAAACTAGATACGACTAATATTCCCTATTTATTATATTCTTTGAGCAAGAATCACTTCAACGTATGCCTTTTTGTACAATAAATTTGAAGGGATACATGAGGAAGATAATCATGATGTTCGTTTGTGCCCAGCAATATTTACGTATAGCAGTGTTTTTCTCACAATGTCCTCAGAAATGATAGAATTTGTTAAAACTTAACACAGAAAATGTGCATCTGATAAGGAAACGTTTCCTTCTGAGCAATTTCCTAACTGCTGATCCTGTTTTCTAACAAACCAATTGTTTATAATTTATCTCCTTGCGTAACCCTGCAAGGTTGTCAGGTCGATCGAATAGAAACAAATAAACTTCATCTCAAGGTCAATGAATGTCAATTTCGGAGACGAGAGTTCATAACAAACTTGTTTGCGATTTCATTCATGTGGTTCATCGCAAGACACAATAAGTTTATAAACTGGAATGTGGTACCTCATGACTGAATTCTGTTTTCTGTTGCCAAGGTCTCATTATATCTCTTCCTCAGCAACTAAAAACATGAAATTGCAGCAGGTCGGATTTATTATTTTGTATGTGCCCAGTAATGGCACGGAAAAACTGTCAAGAAAATTCAATAAAACGACTTCATAAACTTTCTTAATTTTTGAATTCTCGCAACTGGAAATATACAAAAGTTTACCCCAAAAATTTGAGAATCACTGCATGTAAATATTAAACTTTTTATATTTTTCCTGACTTGTGTACTCATCAAAGGACTTCGGCACAAGAACGCCAGAGATGCTGCAAAGGACAGAAGGAATTAGGATAGGAAATTCTAATGGAGTCTTCGAATTGCATTAATATCATATCGAAAAACATGAAAATCTTCCATAGGAGCTAAGAAATGAAAATTTAAAGAACATATACATTATATTATCAGCAAACGTCTTCAAAAATTTCAATTCAGAACGCAATGAACTTTCAGTTTCAGAGGAATTTGAATCTTCTACCGATTTATATGTAATCTATCTAATTTTTCGTTGATTTTAAGAATAGGATATTCAAATGAAGCATTTAATAAAACGTGTTGTAATGTGCTAAAAATATAAAGCTTTGGAAGTCAAATAAGGTTCAAAGTTTTAATGTCAAACTATGATATAGAAAATCTACTTCGCCTTTCAGATCGATTAATATTTCATTATATAACAATTCTTACCATTACAGTTTCTTCGAGTTCTATGAAATTGTCTATTATATCTTAATGAACAGAAACTGACTGTATTCATCTATCGCCAGAAATGTACGAGATAATTTTAACAATGACTCCTTCCTAACAATGAATTCTGAGAGTTAAGTCATCAGCTTTTAAACATCATTATCGCCAAGAACTACTAATAATTACTACAGTGAATACTGCCATACAGAAACAATCGAAAAGGTTACGATTACTTCCTTATCAAGTAATCTTCAATACGTATTCTAACTCATTCTTCGTTAATTTCTTCGAATATATTAGCACGGTCAAAATATTCACAAAACATTTCACAAGATCTCAGCTTCAATTTGTAATTCTCACCTTGTGAAAACTAAACACAGTAGAGTTGCTGATAAAATCATTAGTTGTTGTGAGAGTGCAGACTGAGACTTTTGCATGGCTCGATGTAGGTCGTTCTGAAAAAAAGTATAATGTTAGTTTAAAGGTATACATTTTAAATAGATTGTTTCCAATGCATTTATTACTACTACTATTATTTATTATTATTATTAATTATTATTATTATTATTTACGTATAAGCCATTACTGAGCACCCTACACGATTAACGTGTGTAATTTCAGAATAAGCTTTCCAGCTGTATCCCTCAGTACGACACGGTTGTTACGCCTTGAAATGTGGATTATGAGATGATAGGATCATGATGATGATGATGATGATGCGGGGTGAAGGGACAATCACCGATACGACCATACCTACGCAGGACTCGAACCTGAAGCCTCCTCGGCGCAGACGACGGCTGCCGCAACCGTTTGCGTCACGGGGTCGTATTTTGATTGTCCCTTCACTCCTCTCCATCATCATCCTGGTAACTCATAATTCAAAATTAAATGCGTAACAACCTTGTCTTACCAGGGATACAGGTGAAAAGCTAATCCCCATAATTACGCACGTCAATCTGTCTCCAGGATCGAATACGACTGTGTCTCGGAAGAGAACATGTAGCGTGGTCAGTAATGGCATATACGCTAATAATAATAATAATAATAATAATAATAATAATAATAATAATAATAATAATAATAATAATAATAAAAATAATATTTTCTGAAATGGGAAAATTGATTATTCCTTACGCATTTAGGGAAGCATGAAATAATGTTATTCAACTCTCTTACAGAGCGTAAACCTTCCATTTAGAAGCACAAATAAAATTAGTTTAGAAACTAGAACAAAACTCAAGTTTGTGAGGTTTGTTCATGTTTGTGATATGTGAACCAAATTACGCAATTACAGTAATTTTTATTTTCAAAGAATTCGCAACAAAACGAAACAAAACAAAAAACAACAAGTGCACGATTGAACAGAATACTCAGGTTTCTCTTTTTACGAAGAAATATACCGTCTCATGTAAGAGAAAGCTTGTCCAACCTGTCCTAGAAGGCTGTCAAAATAATTAGTGAACCTCTGGCGATGATGAGAAGCAAAAGATCTGATAAAATATAAACAATAAGCGGCTTCTTCCTTCCTATCGGTGGGCCACTCCGTCCTTTTTAAAACGAACCACAACTGCCAACCTACAGCCCCGCTGCAACTCGTATCTTCTTGCTCTCTCTTCTTTTCTTTCTCCCTCTCCATCACCACCTCCGTCGTTCTACAACGTTCTATTTCCTGATGGAGGCGATAATAATTCCGCGATAACACCTTTTCATTAAGTGAAGTCGTAGGCTTCCGCGGCCGGAGTCTTGTGAATGATCTTGGCTGTCCGGGTGACGCCACGTCGAAGGCTGTATTGGCGACGTTTCAACCATATTATCGTGGTGTTTCTCAGGGCTGGTCTGCGCCGGAGTTTTTTTTTGGCTTAGCCAAAGGTTAGTGAGCTTTTGTGTGGCAGTTGGCACGCATTTTGCGTTTTTCTGATATGTGTAAGTGCCTGGTCTGGGTTCGTGTAGGACCTTAGTCAAGAGCCAAATCGGCTTTTGTGTTCCACTACGCCCTTAGAATCAGAGTGGAGTGCTTGTCTTCTTTGCCCTATTGTGAGGACGTGTCGAACTAATTTTTTTAGCGTTGCCGAAGCTTCGTTGGTTTGAAAGGCTTGATAGCCTCCATTTAAACTAAAGCCATCTAAAGCATTGAGTGAAGGACTCGATCAAGTTCCTCAGTACTTTCAACCGTTTCCGAAACGCAGAGCGTAGAACCTTGAACCGTAGAACTTTGTTCTGTACCAGCTCAAGTGCACTTCTGCGCTGTGGTCCACCACATTGCCCCAGCGTAGGTGGCCACAGGCCGGCAACACCTTTTATAGAGTGCCAAGCGAAGTTCGAAGGGAGTGTAGGTTTCCTCAAAAGAGATTGTAAGAGTCGAACTCTTTGTTGTAATTTTGATCGAATTTTCCTGACATCCTTCGATCAAAAGTGATGCCTAAGTAGGTTACCTTAGGTACCCATGTTATTTTTTGTGTGCCAAGTGTAATTTCTTTTGGTGGTGTAAAACGTTTAGTGTATTTGTGTTTGCGGCGGGTTTAACAGTTATCCTGCGACTTTACCGCTGAAAAAGTCAAGTTCCGTCCACTTCAGCGTCAGATTCATCTGTTTTTGAAGTATTTTGAGTTTGTGGTCTAGCTTTATTCCTCTTGCTATGACGGCTATGTCATCAGCATAAAGAAAGAACCATATTCATGGTATGTGAGGGATATCATTGACATACAACGAGGACAGTAGCGGAGAGAGGACGGAGCCCTGGGGGAGCTCCGCTTGGAGGATATCGCTTTGCCCACATTTACCACGAATGTGCGGTTTGTGAGGAAAGATGTAACCATTTCGGGTATGTCTTGTGGATGGCTGCGCCGAAGTTTGTTATGAGTGTACTGTGAGGCACTTCATCAATGGCATCCATCATGTCGACATACGACAGGTACATCCTGTGTGAGTAGCAGATCAGCGGAAATCTGCAGAGCCATGCAAAGTACTTGTAGTGAAGCGGAGCGGCCCGGTCTGAGGGCAAACTGTTCATCTCGGATGAGGTTCTGCGAGAGAGCAGTTAGCAGAATTCCTGCGAGTAGAAACCACTCAAATACCTTTCCCATAACAGGGAGAAGACTGATTGGCCTGTGACTCGCAGCGATAGTGAGATCCTTACCGGGTTTTGGAAGCATGGAGATACTTGCGTATTTCCAATTTTTCTGAAAGTACCGCTGTGTAATGCAGCTGTTGTAAATTCGAGTAAGCTCCGTGTTTATGACCGGAAGGGCCTTCTTAAGAATGGGAGGGCCTATTCGGTTAGGTCCCGGCGCCTTGCGACTACGCAAGCATTTAATTGTAGTCGAAACTTCTTCGACTCTCAAATGTGTGTGTTGTTGTCCGTTTCCTCCTCATCTGCCGCCTGTGTAGTGTTGTTAACAAACCTCTTTTCAAGCATATCGGCGAAGAATTCTGCTCTGTCTTGATCTGAGAAAAGGTATGTTTGTTTACCCTCCGCATTGTCGTGGCCACGTATGGCGGTTGCTGTTTAACGTACTGACATTAGCGCATTTTGGAGTTTAAAAAGGCCGTTACGATAGTGATCAGAACCGATCTATCTCATACGTTTTCTCCTATCTTTACATACGCCTTTTTGAGGTGTTTTTCGCATACCCGCAGTTGGGTTTTTAGCACAGGGAATCTAAGGTGCTGCCATAGTCGCCTAGCTTTGCGTTTTTCACGCAGAAGTTCTTCGACATCTGGAGGAAGTGTGTGTGAATTCTCTTCGGGCGGGCGCCAGAAAACGGGCGTTGCTTTTCTGTGTGCTGTTTGTAAATGTTTTGTAAGTGTGTGTAAGCTTGCGTATATAGATTCTGGGGAATCCATTGTCTGCGTGGTGTGTGCTTCTGTATGTAGTGCTGCGAGTTGATTGCGAAACTCATCCCAGTCAGTGGGTTGTGGGACCCACTGCCTAGAGCCGCAGAAGGCGCGAATGCTACCTACTGCGAAGGTAATGGGAATGTGATCGATGAGGGAGAAGGGAATGGGTTTGGGGGTAGTGACTCGAATATTCTCTGATGTGAGTGCACATCAAGGATTTCGGGTCGGAGGCGACGGTCATTGGGGAAGCGGGTAGGTGAGGAGGGCGGGATGAGTATCACATAGTTGTGTGCAAGCAGGAAGCTTGTGAGAAAGTTTCCGTTGCTGTTTGTGGTGTTACAGCCCCATTCCTCGCACTTGGAGTTCAGATCGCCCGCCATAACCGCGCGAGGTGCTGGGGAGAACACAGTGACGAAATCGTCATCTACGAGAGGACGATTTAGAGCTGAGTATGTTGACAGCAGTGCAACTTCGCCTTCCGTCGTCTTTAACACAACCGCTGCCGCTTCGAGCCTCTCGAGGCGAGGTAAAGCTGCCGGGCGACGAGCATCGAGCGGCGTACGCCAGCCGCTGCACCGCCTTCGCGATGACGAGCTTCGCGGTCAGTACGCTAGATAGCCATGTCATTAAGCTTCAGGTCGTCGACGCTTATGGGATTTCCTGCAATATAAAAACATCAATGTGATGTCTATTACAGAATAACTCGATAACGCGTCGATCTCCTTGGTCCGTGTGACCGGGGCCGTTGACGTTCCACGCAGCTACCGCGAGAGGGCGAGTTCTGGTGTTTCCCTGCGTTGTGTTCAGCCATTGTGGGCTGTCACTTGAGAGTTTGAAGAAGTGTAGTGAGGTTTGTAACTTCTGTTTCAGCTCAAAGACCTTCTTACTTTGCTCCGTTTCCGACGTAGCAGCAGGTGTGTTGTGTGGAGGCGCGGCGGTGTGAGGGCGAGCGGCTCTCTCTCGAATGGCCTTTCGGACATTCGAGGTCGTCGCCGCCTTTGCAGCGCGCGCTGCTTGCGCAGGGTGTTGTGGTAAGTGCGCCTCTTTCGCGAATGTGGTACCTACTTTGCGTGCGGGCTGTGTTTTGTGTGGCTTTGGCCTAACATCCTTGCTCTTTGTTGCGAAGGCCTTGTAGGCCTTGCAGCCAGCGTAGTTGGCTGAGTGGTTGGCTCCGCAGTCGCAACAGACAGCAGGTTTGTTGTTGTTGATGCAATCCTTAGTCAGATGGACTGCGCAGCAGTGAATTCAGCGTGGGCTTTTCTGACAAAAGGCACGCGTGTGTGACTAGCGGCAGCACCTTTTAGAGAAAGGTGCGCGGTCTGTTCGTTTCGCGACCTCGATGCGTGCTCGGCAGTGACAGATTGCCTTCAAGGCAAACAGCAACTTAGCGTCGTCACCCGGGCTAATTTCCCGTTTCGGCACCTCTTCAGTTGATGTACAGCAGGCCAGTGTTTCCCCGGGCATTGCACTGCAATGTCATCCGCAACGTCGTCTTCTGACACTTGGGAAGCGGCCATTCACGTAGAGTTTGAGGCCCCGTTATTCTTTACGTGCGTGCGTGAAGGGCGGCGCTTGCAGTTTCTTTAGCTCGGCCGCGACCTTCACGTGGTCGGTGGCGTTCCGCGCTTGAAGGGGAAAGAATTCTTCGCAGTGCTTTCCTGTGACCGGGTGGTCGCAGCCTTGCGTTACGGACTGGCACATTGTCCACCTGCATTTCCTCCCCATTACCAGGCAGATCCAGAAAGCCGTCAGGTGGAAGGCGAGAGTAGGTGACGTAGACATTCGGCGTATCCCCTGAAAGGCGGCGCTTCTTGCCTTTGCGGGAAGAGGCGTCGTCGGCAGGCGGTGGCTGTGATGTCCGTAAAGTTAGCATACCCACTTATCACAAAATTGAAAAACAGTATCCTAGAATTTTATTCTAATTAAAGACTAATTATACCCAAATTTAAAAATTTTCTGCCTATGCACAACATCAAAATATTCAACACTAAAGGTGGGTACGCTAAATTAACGTTAAGTTAGCATACCCACACAAGAAAAACGCATGAAACTAAACGGTTCGTAAGGCGCGGTCCGGGATGGAGCGGCACGGGACAGTCCGCGGTCGATCAGTAAGATGCAGTCCGAGGTGGGACGGCGTGGAGCGGTGCGGGCCGGCAGGCGACCGGGCGGGAGCCCGTAGCGTAAAAAAAGGGATGGCTGAATGCCTTTCCGTGACGTGTTGGTGAGCAGGCGTGACGACGGCAGTTTAGGACACGCGATTTATAGGAAACCAATGTACACAAACCGCTACATCCATGCAGAATCACCCCACCACCCTGGGGGAAAAAATGGAGTGCTGAAAACTCGTTACCCGGGCAGCCAGAATCTGAGATGAGGCCAGTCTCCCTGCGGGAAAGTCTTAAGACCTTCACTGCGAATGACTACATCGGACCCACCATCCAGGGAGCCCTACGACTCGTCCACCACCCGAATGCTCTCAGAGAAACCGAAGACAAGGCAACAGTGGCTCTCCCTTGTATCCGAGGCATAACAGATAGGAGACGGTTCAGGGTGAGAACTAGTTTCAACGCCCACCATAAGCTCGGCCAATCTCTATTGCGGGCTAAGGGCCAACTACCGCCACTCCAAACAGCAGGAGTATACGCTGCACCTTGCAGCTGTGGGCGCAACTACATCGACGAGATTGGCAAAACGGTAGAGCGCGAACACATTCGCCACTTCAAACATAAGAATGTCGAACGCTACGTTGTCACCCAGCACGCTTGGAAACCCGGGCATCACTCTCTGTTTAAAGACACCAGGGTGCTTGCCAGAGAAGATCGATGGTGGCCCAGGCGCCTTGAGAAAGCAATGGAGATCGCCAGGCACCCCCGGAATATCAACGGCGACGCGGGGTTGCGCCTCCACGATGCCTGGCGGCCGTTGCTACTTGCTCCCGCCCGGTCACCTGCCAGACCTGACCGCTCCACTCGGTCCCACCCCGGACCGCACCTTACTGATCGACCGCCGACTGTCTCGTGCCGCACACACACACACACACACACACACACACACACACACACACACACACACACGATGTCGTGTCCTCAATTCTCAGTTCCTTAAGAAAGGAAGGCGACGTGAGGCGTGTACTTACGAACATGTTCTCGAGCGAGTGCTTGGCCAGCCAGCAGTTGAGAAAGACGGGGATGAAGAGGTTCCGCAGAGGCGGCCACAGCAGCTGCAAAAGGTGCGCGCGTGACAAGCACAAAGGCCACTCCGCAGCCTCCGACCGCTGCTTAAATACCGCACTAGGACGCACATCTACAGGCCAATTTTGAGACTCTCTACGTGCTAAATGAAAATCGCTTGGGAGAAAGTAAGGGGGGAAAGCCACACCGAACACAACAAATTAAAACAAATATTACCATACAGAGAATGACGTTATGCATGCAATATTATCTTTTGGAGTTATGAAGGTTAAAGAAGAGCATTTGTTAGTGAGAATAAGGAGAATGGAGAGGAAATAAATGAGAAAACCTCCCTTATTATGAAAATAATTCCATGGGGAAAGGTTTATACATTGAATGGTAAATTGCTACGCAAATGTAGTACATGACCTGTTCTTTAAAAATCTATTATTGAGGGACGTAAGATATCTCTAGAGTTGAATATTGAAGGTAAAAAAACTTTTGCAAACTGACAAAATTTTAGAGGTTTTAATGCAAAACAGACGTACGACATGTTAACCAAACTTTGTTATATTTGAGCAAAATAAATAAAGAAAACAATTAGAACAGTTTTTGAGAAAACCTACATTTACGCACTTTCAGGAAAATGTTCATTTTCACTCAAAATCACGTAAAAATAGTTACATTTTTCCAAAACTTATACATAAAATAGTTTGAAGACATAATTTTAGAGAATAGATATCATTCTAAAACTATCTTTTTTTATTTATTCTAGCTTGGCCATTGGCCCTCTGAAGCCGCATACGTTAGTATAAAACTATCTTCAAAAGTATATTTGGAGGTAGGATTTAAAAAGTAATCAATTTTCAAAAAATTTAGAGTTTTCTGAATATCGACAAGAAAACAAAAACTAAATATACCTGTGTTGTCTGTGGTTTCTCACACAACATTGAATCGATAATCCCCTTTTCCACGCTTTCTGCATTTCAATTGGACGAATACCATCAGTGATATGAGTGTAAAATGACTACAGACAAAGTTATTATTATTATTATTTTTATTATTATTATTATTAGTATTATTATTAATTATTATTGTAGACTATTGATCGGGAAATTATCTTAAGTATCAGAAGAGTTACACTTGCAAACGCAGACGTAACAACTCATTAACCCACGCATAACGACATAACATGTCTTTCCAATAAATTCCATCTCAAAATGAGCATGAAGTAATTTTGAAGGATCTGGGAATGAAGAAACAAATTACGAAGAACATTGGAACCCCTACCTCAAAAATGCTACTCTAGCATGTTATCAAATCACATAAAATGGACATTTTAAAAGAATTCCTTTTCCTCAGTAGACATGCAAGATGTTCATACCGTTTGTGGATAAACATTCGCTGAAAATATCTACCGGAGCAGGAGGGTCTTCCTTTTAAAGGGCAGCTTTCCGAAGCGGGTGGCGAGAGACGCGGAAAAGGCCTGGCGGAGGGGGGGGGGAATGGATGGGAAGTTCTCGCAGTCCCAGACGTCTCCATCTCCTGAATATTGAGGAGCAGCCCTGTCACGCTGCCTCCCGCGGAGATTGCCCCGGCGCGGCGAGCGGCGGGGAAAGCGAGTGCGGGGCAGGGGCGGGGCCGCCATTGCAGAGGGACGAGTTGAGGTGCAATGTTGGGGGAAAGGTGGTGGAGGGGCGTGCGAGAAACGGCTTTAGGGGTGAAGGTGGGGGTGGCGAAGGGGGAGAGAACAGGACACATCCACGTAGAGGGATATCGGTGCCTAGTGACAATGAAGTGACATTCAAGGGCACCAGTGAATATACAGGAACATTATTGAAAACGTGAATGGGTAGGGGAATATAAAGTGAACACTCTGGGGGAGTGACTGAGTGAATGTGCTCTAAGTCGAAGAAGTAAAAAGAAACACAGAAGAAAATAAAACAGAAACATGACTGAAGAATTTATTTTTTTCGAAACGATTGTAGAACATAGTCACAATACTTGAGCAACATGATTTTATAATAAAGATTTTATCGAAAGGTTACTTTCTAATTAATCTACTGGTACGTCACAAAAAAAGGAATGCCGTGGCAAAATGTATTACATCAGTTTATATTTAATCGAGTGACACATGAGCGAGCACCACTCGCCGTCGCAAGATCGAATGCGCGATGTGTCGCTTGGGAACGCGAAGCGGACGGGGAAGCGTCTGATCGCCGGGGTCAGGGTGCCAACCTTGACGGCCTGTCTCCGGTGGGGCCTCGGCCCTCCACGCGCCGGCACCAGGTGCCTCAGGTGCGACCAGCTGCGCCACGCGTCGCTTGTTCCGCATTCGCAATAAGGACGTAATACATCGTCTGATACGTCATTTAGGAAGGACAAACGACCTACTGCGCTGCGCCTCAACCACCGGAATGAAGCAACGTAAAAATTCAATAGAAAATTGAGTTCGTAACACGTTTCGGTACTTTTGAAATTGTATCCCTATCTTTAAGCGTTGTCTTATAATATCCCTTCTCTTTGTTCATTCCAGAAACATATCAAATAATTTGTATTGTGTACCCTCAAATAATCCCTATATTCTGAAGCCTTCAGCATCTTCCTTATTCCCTAGGTTGTTTTTAATGTGAATACCGTAAAAAAATGTATTCCGTGTCCGAAGCATACATATGTGCAGATGGGCAAGGGTTTCTGAATTAATACCAGTTTCAAAAGGAATTGTTTCTTTTACATCACAAATAATCCGAAAAGCGCTAATTTCATTATTTAACAATGTCGTGTTCAAGGGATAGCAATTAGTATTGAGTCAGAGCCAATAAAAAACAATTCATGTGCACAAAATTCAAAAGCTCATCCAATTTAATACGTCGAGCAAGTGAATGAACGAATTTCCCAATTCCAGTTTCGTTGTTGCATGGGCGCATTAACATGTAACAGATTGACACATCCATTTTCTGTTATTCGCGTGTGTGCAGAGAACGAACGAGGAGCCTGTTCGAAACCTCCCCGCAGCTCGTTCAGCCAGGAAATGGAAGCGGCGGCGCCGCCTGCGCAGCCCCTCGTGATCGAAGGAGCTCGCGACGCGCGGCCGCAGCCTTTGCACCGTTATGATTATTAAGCTTGTCCTGGTTTGACTTTTGCATTTGGACTCGACTAGTGCGCACGCTTCTCTTCGCTCCCATGCGCGCCACTCACCGCTCTCCCCTCCACCCTCACGCTTACCGTTTTCGTCGAAGGCTTGGCGCTGCCGGCGACGCCCCTCCCCCTCGCACCCCCTCGTCCAATTACCGTTCGTTTGGCGAGACGGCGAACCTCGCGCCAAGAAAGGGGTTGCGTGGGGAGGCCTGTGAGATTGCCGCGTGGCGTGGCTCGGAAGACTCACCGTGAACACGAACGGGATGGTGTTCACCAGCTCCAGGATGAAGTGGAACGATAGAAGCTGCTGCCAGATGTTGCCCTGGGACAGAGTAGAGGAGGCTCTGTTCTGCTAGCGAGACGCGCGCGCTGGCACTGCGGGCAGCGCGCGCGTCTTCGCTAGGCAGTGCCCCTCGGAGCACAGTGGATGCAAGCTCCCTTCTCACAAATAGGTGATATTACGACATAAAAAGAACGTGTACAACACGTGCAAACCGAGATAGGGTTCTGCAGTCTCATCATAAGTAACCGCAGAATAAAATGTATGGAAAGAAAATTTTATAAAAAATTGTGATGTATGACATAGTTGATATGGGTGGTGTGATCTGAAGTGCTGAGTACGTTCAAGAGCATTAGGCATAAGTCAGGGAAGGTTTTGATGTATACCAAAATAAATGAACCCTGAAATAAATAAATGGATATTTGTGTTTTTCCTTATTAGTGCATTTATTTCATCAAAGGAAAAATTAGATCCAGCACAATATATAACTTGAAATTTAAAAGCAGTATTTATATTTCTATTTTAATAAATTAACCATTTTCAATTCTTCGAGTTTTCAATAATTGGAACTAGGCCCGGTTCCGTCCGCCTCGAATTATCCAGACTCTACTGTACTCTCTACAGACTCTTGGTTGATATATTCGCAGAGGCGAAACGCCTAAAAGTTTGTAAACGAGAAAATATAGAATTTTTGCACTCCAAATTTCATAAGAAAGTAAGAAATATTACCCAATTATATTTCGTTTAATTTTAATTACGTCACTTTTGAAGAAATGTTTTCTTTGGAGATCAAAGGAGTTATGAGAACATGCATAAATGGCTTATGCCCATTTTACATGCTTGTTGTTCTCAAAAAGTCGCAAAACTTTAACAATTGTATTTACCTGTCACACTGCAAAATTAGCAAAGACGAAATACTGAAGGTCATAGTTGTTTACTGTATTTTTCACAACAGCAAATCTCAATTTGCATGAAGTATGTAACTGAAGTATGTAACTGTGTAGCCAACTAACGATCTTACTTTCATATCTAAATATTCTGAATGAAAAATGAAAAATACGTTGTAGATGAAATGGCGGATTCAACTCGGTAAAAATGAAAACAAGAATTTTCAAAGAATTTAAAAGCCTTCAAATATTGTTCAAGAAGATATGAGCATGTCCTTCACACTGGGAATGTCAGGTAGAGGAGTCAAAAGTAAAGACTTGAACAGCCGTGTATATCTCTTTGGCAATGATCCTTTTTGACACACTTTATAGCACCATATTTTTCATATTCGATATAAAAAATGCAGGCACTGCAATACAAATTTGTTGCAGTGTTGAATAATGGAATTAACAAGAGTTCAATGTTCATCTTTGTGTGTGTTATGAATCATTGTTCAAATAATAATATGTGGACAAATCCTTTTGAAAAATCATTCTCTAGCTTTAAGTGCATTCGCGTTTCTTGTCACATCATCATTCTTTGTTACTGCAGTTCAACTGCCAAGTAAATCGCTGAAGTGAGAATATAAGAAGAATTTCTGACAAACATTTTCTTCATTATTGATACTAGCTTGTTTACTTCTTTACACTGCTCTACCTGCCATTTCAACATCAAGGGCATTGAAACTTTTCTCAAGAATTTGCTGCCTCGTCTGTGCATTACTCATAAGATTTAACATTCTGGTCCGCAGCAGGAAGGTGGACGTTGCAACCTCACCTTGTATCCAAGGTAGGCGAGGAGTAGAGCTTCTGTGAGGCTGATGACGGCGAGGATCACCTGCATGGCCCAGAGCAAGAACCGCCGGTCTACCCACATGATGGCATCCCAGTTGATGACGGGATTCATCTGGAACTCCTCGTCCGTCAGGTTCCGGGAATCGATGTAGGAGTCGTTTGTCACGGGACAGCCATAGCTGATGACAAAAACATGTTCTTCATTTTGGATAAAGTCCTCTTCAAGCCCAACTCCCTGATCATGTTGAAAAATGCATTTTGATAATTTATTAAATCAACTGCCATATGGGTCTTGTAGTACCTCTGCGAATTCACTTGGAATGAAAGCAATAATTGATGACCTCTTATGTCAAAGATTTGGCAAACTTTCTGGATTTTTATTGGTAGAGAAATCAAATTTGATAAATTACACACATTACATAGGTCAATATGTATAAACAAACATTGTATTTTAAACTTTAGAGATAAGAATTTAATCCGATATATATTAATTTTGGAAATAAATATATTACACACAATTCTTCATATTCCAAACTTGCATAACCAAACACATTCATTATATAAGAATAAAATCAAGAAGGACCTTTCTCTAATTTTTCAGTACCTTGATCGCAATACGGTACATTACTAGGTGTCTCCATGTTCTCACGAACAGGCTGGGTCCGCATTTCACTCAGGGCGAGGGTAGACTTTTCCAAAACAGTTAAAGAGATGTGCTGACAGAACCTTCGCCTGTTGGAGAGCTTTAGAACTCTCCAGTTTTGAATTGAGATTTTTGTAGATTTTCGTAGATTTTCGCATGATGCCCGCCAAGGATCGACGTCGCACAGGACTCTTTCTAACTAATATATTCGGTTATCCGTTCATCAACTGTAGAGGACGGTTGTACACTATTGCGGAATTACGGAAAAATCTGAGATTAGCGCGAATGAACATTTCTCCACGCTTTGGCAAATGACAGGATACTTACAGTCAGAAATCCAAATGTACTTTATCTCTTTCAATTTTGCCTTTCTAAAAACAGGGTCGGAAATCGTGAGCAGAAAACGGAGAGGGCGTGATGCACGAGAAAATGGATATGGGCCACCACAGTGAGCGGGGGCCGGGCCTCAAAGAACTGCCACGTACGGACCCCACACCTTTGGCCTACTTGCGTCCTGGGCCTGTTTGCTGCTTGTCTTTGCTGGTATAACGGTTAGCGTTTACGTCTGTTATACTTCAGTTCGCGGGTTCAAACACGATTGAAGCCGGGATGTTTTAAGGGAGAACATTCCTTCGTATGCCTTCCTTCAGAGGGGAAGCAAAGCCGTTGATACATGATGAAGATTTATTACATGAAAACGAACCTCCTCAAGACCAATAGAAGTCTCTGAGCTAAATAGCTTCTTTCGTTTCCCGAGTGATACCTTTCTCTGCTAGAAGGCAGAGCCCAGCGAAATTTGCATTATCAAGGGGAAGATCATGCCCCATGACCTGACCTAACTACGTAAAATAATGCATCGTTGTAGGGCTGATACTACGTCGCCGGAATGAGGATAAATACACAACTTTTGATGTTTGAATTCTTGTCTCGAGTTGGGAGTAGCGCCCAAGGATAAGTACTTTCGTAATTTAGAAACTATCTACATTATTTTTTGAATCATAATCACGTTGCTGAATGTTCTAATGCCTAAATTTACTGGGCAGTCTCCAGAAAGTTTTGCAATCATTGCTGCCGGTTGAATGAACCTAAACGGTGGTTGCAATTGGCCACAGGTTTGGACTCACCAATTTGCGAGCTTGGGTTCGCAGTCGATGATGACTCGTACGATGTACAGCAGACATGTCAGGAGCTTAAAGACGAGGTTGGCGATGCGGATGCGTAAACCTGTGCGGAGAGAAGGACAAGTTATTTCAGCGAACACCTCGTGCTTTACCCACATATATGGCAATAAATGAGGGAATGTTTCCTTTTCGTATTCACCGCCAAAAATATCTTATAAATATATTTATATCCGAACACAGAGGGCCAGGTAAATTCGGAATAAGAAATAGAATATCGTAATTGGAACATTCACACTCTTGAGTTATTGTTTGGTAGTTATATCGGTCATATGATTAGCAACATAATTTACCATCTTTTTAGTTCTTTTTGGTTTCAAGTATCATTAATAACGTATATAAATATTAAAACAATAGCTTGGTTTAAAAGCATCAAGATACTGCAAACAAATTTACGTAAGCATATTATAGTCACGGCCTTTCTAACGAATTATTTATTCGTTTCCTCTCCCTTTGTTATTTATCCAGTCATGCATATTGCGACACGAAGGATTTTATGATTTTATAAGGACATCTGAAATAATTGATGCAATCACTTCATGCTTATATTCTGTTGTCATCAATATAATATTGTGAGTTTTAAACATGCCTTATATTAGTCACAAATTATGAACACAATTTATACACAGTGCAGTTTTTCAATTCTTTCTTAATATCAATTTCCTGACCCATTGCAAATCATTTGTTCAATTACAATGCATCGTTACAAATAAATATTGTTCACAATAAAATGCTGATTTCCCACTACGGGGCTCATTCTACTGAAATATAACAATTTCTGTCGTATTCACTTGCTTCCAAACAAGCATTTACATGTCCAATGTGCTCACTCCGACAGGATTAATGTTAATTGCTCTTGATATGGAACTAAAGTATTTATAATTTCTATATATAGATATATAAGAGACTTGTTGAAAAAAATCTTGAAGTATTTGTCATTTAGTATGTAACATCATTCCGTCACACAATTGTTGGTTCGTCATCTTCCTACTCCCTTTCTAATTTAATAGATTTCAATTTCAGCTCATCAAATATGAATCTTGCATGTTTACTCCTCTGCGTATTTCTCCTTCATTGTAAACGGTAGGACAGAGAACAAATTAGATTTCATTGTAGACACGAACTTCACACGCATAGAAGGTTCGATTGATATCAAATGCATGGAATAAGTTGGTTCGAATCTTCATGCAAAAACATATTTTTTCAGTTACATTCATCAGAAACATAATTTCATTGAAATTGTTCTCTTTATTATAATTTACTAATTTTCCAGCTAACTTTCAACCTTTTGTCAACACTTCCGACAAGTCGTTGGTTCCTGACATGAGACTCTGAATATCCATCTTTGTTTCTTCTAGGGGGCCATTGCTTTGTTTACTATTTTTAGAAAATATAATAACTCATGAAATGAAAAATCAGAGTGTTTCTACTGCAATTAATTATCTCATGATACTTTCTGATGCTATTCAATATACATTTTCAAGTTTTTAGCTAGAAAACATTTCTTGAAGTTTAAATGTTACATATCCTAAAGATTACGGATTCAATTTCAATCCCTGTTGATTTTCAATCAATAAATTATTTATAAATTACAAACTTTTTCACGAAACTGTTTCTTCTCTAAAATGTTGATTATTGAATGCTCATTTTATGAATTCAATTTTATATATATTCCTTTACGATACCAGTTGGGTATTTTAATCTCTATGATCCGTCACGTATAATTAATACATTCTTGCCTTCCATGATTTATAATGCAATAACTTGTTCCCTCATATTTTTGTTATTTTTCAATTTCCGTTAAAATACAAATTATGTGAAATATGCTGAAACATGTATCAATATCTGAGAATTACCATCCTTCGTTTATTCACATGCTTTCTCTATTATGCCAGTGATAGAGAATTAGTCGGAATTTTGAAGTTGTTATAAAATTCTTATGAATAGAATTATCAGATTAATTAATATATATCACATTTTATTGCAGACGATGGATGTTAGCATAACTACTTAATAACTTTCATGACTGTTGCTTGATGATTATTAATTAATTTTTATGTTTTTAATTTTCAGAGAAAATTATTCATCTAGAAATTACGTACTTCGTCATTTAGAAAGGCCAAGCATTATTAAGATGCATGCTCTGAAATATATATAGTTATCATTCATACATACTCTATGAAGAAATGATGATTCCATTTACATTGCAAATGTTTTTGTAAATATTTCATTCGCCGTCAATTTGATTACGAGCACTTCATTCCAGAGGCGAGGGAAACGATTTCATTTTACAGTATGTAATGACTTGAATACTACTTGTTGTGTTTTATGTCCGCCCTTCAGTAATGACTAAACAGAAATTATAAAATAACTACCAACTTCTCACAAATATTTGCGTTCATATAATTAAGACAAGATTTTGTTTTGTTTTTAACAGTTTCCTCACCATGTAGTCGTTGAGGTAGAGATGATGAAAGATTTGTTTCTGTTAGAAATCGAAGATCAAGATAGATTATTCTGTGCAATGTTTAGCAGAACAGTCGAATAAAAATTACAGATGAATGTTTGAATGAATTGTGAAAAATTACAATAATTGAAAAGCTTCAACGTCATATTTCTATGTCGCAGCGCAATGTTGAACGCTCATAAACATCTTTGTACTTTGTAGTACATGCTATGTAGGAATATTGTTTACATACTGTACATTATACAATAACATTGCTTCTTTTATAAATAGTTTAATATAATTTTAAAATTATATTCATTATCTTTTCACAATATTTAAATCACCAAAATCCCTTCAGTTTTTTAATATGCAATAAATAATTTAAAAATAATAATTTATTTTATAATATTTCCAAATATATAGTAGTGTTTACAGAGTATATCATAGTGTTTCCATACACAATTAACTATTATTTATTCACTTACAAACCAATTCTTCTTCTCTATAGGTTAAAAAACAGGCCGACCTTCCAAAGTCGTTAGAAGTGTTTGACACCACTCTGTGGTTGAAAAGCACAAACTTTAGACTATTGCCTTTCCAGTTTCCTGTGTTGGTCGACTTCACTTCGCGTTCATTCGAAAAATGATGACGTTGTAACTTGTTCTGATATTCTTCTTAGAGAGCTTTCACAAGTTGCTAGAGTATCACCAAGTAATTCTTCAATAATTCGCTTTAGGTGCAAATAAATGAAATATTTCTAAAAAGCGAATACACTGTCTTCGATCTATTTTTAATCCATATTTCTCTCGTCTTTCAGTTCTGCTCACCGTGCCAGTCGTTGGGATGGGGAGAGAAGCGCAGCCACGAACTTCGTTAGCGCTAATCCCATCTTAGCAGTGGACTTCGAGGAGTTTGAGGGACTTGCCCATAGAAAGCGGATTCCAACTCCACGAACTTACCGGAGAACAGTAGATTCCATTCTTTCTTGAAATGATCTTTCTTCAATGACGATAAAATTAATTGGTTCTAAGGAGAAGACAAAATAATTGAGAGTTTGGCCTCAATGGTGAATCATTTGCATATTGTTTAATTTACACTTTCCATTTACTTCCAAATGAGTCTTCAAACTTCAAAGGAGAAAATAATATTTCAATGAATAGGCACAGTTTTTGAGGTTTTGAGGTATTAGGAGGGGGGGGCATTTAAAGAAATGCCCATCTCCTAGTACCTCTGTTTCCTTACCACGACTAACGGGAATAACAAAGAGTTGCGCAAGTAGAATTTCATGACACACAATTAATGGCCAGATAAAAGCTTATTTGCTTGTATAGTTTACATTTTAATTGTTTCTTTAATCAATTAAATCTTTAATATATTGATTAAAGAATCAATTAAATGTAAACAATATTAGCTAAAGAGCGTTTATCTGACCATTAATAGTGAGTCATGAAATTCTACTTGCGCAACTCCTTGTTATTCCATTTAGTCGTGGTAAGGAAACATACGGGTTTTCTTCTCTTATCCAAATATCGATTTGAGATTTTTCCATACTTCTCATTTTCTTTTTAAGAATAGTAAAGATTATTGTATAAAAAGGGCAAGGAGAATTTTGTAATACACACTTAACACTAGTCTGCGGCCAAAAAATGTAAAGGATTTATTAGGTAATTATACTGTCTCTTGGTGTGCTAAAACCTAAAAAGACTTCAATTTTTCATCACGTACAGTTTTCTTGCAAATCATTGCTTTGATGTTTATCGAAAAAACGGAAAAATAACAGTAATTACTGGTTTTAGACAAAATCAATTATTGCCCTGGATTTCTCCTTGTATCTGCTTCCTGAAGTGTGCGATGACCTGCTAGGTTCACTCTTTCTGCAATAGTTTTATCATATTTATTAAACAGTATTTTCTTCAATTGTCTTCACATTAGTGCATATACCTTTGCGCCTTGAAAATGCCTACCAAAGAGTGTGTTAATTCGCCGAAGTATTTCTGTTTCATTTATGGTAAATGTGCTAATGAAAAGCATCTCAGGTACAAGTGAGTTTTTGAAACAGACTATTTAGCTTACTTTGGAATAAAATTAGGCGATCAAGACAAAAAGTGGCCTTCCCAGTGCACAAAATCGTCGTTTGTGGTTTAAAAAAAAGAACGAAGTGTTTCGTTCCAGAATTATTATGAAGTGGTGTGAGAAACGAAATTTCAAAAATGACTGCTACATCTTTTCAATCGATATATGAGATTATAACAAATACAGCAATAGGGAAATTGTTTGTCCCAGCCTTGCGTATGCAATTCAGCTTGTTCCTCACGCCATCATATTATCAAAGTCACTGTCTAGTTTACACGATATTATATTAGAAATAGACGGCTTATTAACAGAATTTGCTGAAGAAGAATCTGACTCAGATTTTGAAGTGAAAGAGGGACCCTTCACTTTTATTTCGAAACAAAGTTCGTGAGGATCTTGGTAATAAATTTAGATCTTTCCAAAGAAGCAACGGAGTTGTTGCGGTCCCAGCTAAAAAGGAAAAAAATATTACTACTGGATACATAATTCAGTAGGTACAGTTATAGTGAGAAAGAATTTGCTCCGTAGTTATCCAAAGGCCATTTCATTGACTGCTATTTGTAGTACGGTTCAGATAGGTGCTTCAAATTCCCAAACATTTCTGAAGCCACATTGAAAGGGAATTTTTGTGGGAAGCAATATTCGTAAATTTTATACAATTAAATACTGTATTTTTTAGTAATTGCGGGGTTAATAGGAAAATGAGGCTAAGTGAGATTTTTTATTCGCTAAGATATTTGCATTCAAAGTTAAACGTGAAAAACAAAATTCTATAAATTTTATTATAATTGTCAATCACATCACATTTGTAGGTTCTTGTCTTAGTTATCTTCTTATGTACTTATCATTTTCCAGTCTTTTTCAAAGTTTAAAATATTTCATCTTTAAATTTAATAGACTACTTTAGAGGAGAAGTAGTCCAAATGACAAAGTAATTTTCAACGTCAATGTTTCTCAAAGATTACTGAGTCAGATACTTTACTGATTACTGATACTGATTACTGAGTAAAATACTTTTTGCTTTGATAATTCAGATATATTATTAATATGATAACGTTTTCAATTATTTTTAATTTTAAGTGATGTAAGGATAACAAGAAATTGGTAACAATGAAAACTCTGTTACATTTTTACACTTTTTCCCTTTTTTCATTATTCATCTTCATCATACTCACTAATCAGTTCATCATCGCTACCATTTTCAGTAACAGATTCCCTGCAAGAAACTTTTCCTGTGTAATACTGAACAGAACATGATACAGAACTGTCCACTAAGGCATGTGTTACACGAGCGTTGCACTGACGCGGAACGAACTATATTATGCGAATATATATATTCTGATATATTCGAATTGTAGTGTCTGTGCCGACCTACGCGGTGGGAGGCAAGATGAGAAGGCTTTGACACACGAGAGAGGAGGTGGAAAAAGTGTGCTATTGGGTCGTGGTGAAGAAGAGAAACGGACACTGAACCTGCTGGGCCTAGGTTTACGGGCGTCCATTTTCTTACACTACTTTGCCGTGGAAGAACCCTGATCTGCGCGGAGACGTGTATTCAGCGCCACCAGCCCGCTGACCGTCGAAAGCTTCGCGCCGTTGCGTGAGGCAAGGCACCGAGAAGAGGTCGGTAATAATCGCCTTTACAATATGTTTCTCCTTATCTTTTGCCACGCTCAGCAGTTGTAAGAGTCAGGACTTTTGATTCTTTTTCCTCTAACAGTGTTTAGTATATATGGTCTCAGTAAGCACCTAACTTATTTTTTCCCAAAATATAACTTAGCCTCGTTTTCGCCTGAGCCCTACAATTATAAAACGTCTGCTGTCTACATTTTTAAAGGGACCTGTTCTTTAGAGAAAAAATGTGTACTCCACTGAAATCTTTACTCAGTTATTGAAGCTGAAAAAAAGCTTTGGAGTCGTTGAAGCAGGTTATTAATAGATACTAGGTAACACTAACGATCCCGACTTCAAAAGCATCATGAAACGTATACACACAGCATTCAAAACTCAAGGTTTTAAAATGAGCATGAAAGTGTATTTCATGCATGAGCATACCCAAGTTGATTACTTCCCCGAAAATGTAGGGGACTCCTTTGTAAAGTATAGCGAAGGATTCCACCAGAACTTAAGACATATTGAGTTGTATTACCACGAAAAAATGGGATATGTTTATGCTATGGGATTAATGCTGGAAGAAAAAGCGCGCACACTTCGGGCACTCGCAAAAGAAATCGAACAAGAAGTATGAAGAAGAAAAGGTCTTACAACCAAGTCTCGGAGATAAAAATACAAAAACTATATGGTTTGAGCTTAAGGACACAACGAAAAATTCATTATTGAAAACTCGATGATTTATATTTTTGAATACCCAAACTGAGTTCATATCCCAATTTTGCCGTTGCAAAAAAATTGTACACGAGAAAATACATCGGTTTAAATTTTGGGTATCAGCAAACTCCAAAACATACGTACCTGATGATGTGTTGCATGTAGTTTTCCAATTTTTTCCAGGCCCGTGTTATTATTCAAACGTAAACAAAGAATCAGCATTTCCACTACGCGTTTTAGAACCAGTTACTGGCTCTCCGGTAACTGAGCTTATGGTGAAGGGGGGTTAAAAAATAATTTCCCATTGAAATATAACGAGTCGAGTGAAAAAAAAGTACGGCGAGTACCAAGTTCGTAGACGAAATTCCGAGTCGGAATTACCAAGTCGGTGGACGGCATCGGTAGCCGAACTGCTTAATCACGCTCCGTCATAGAGGCTAACCAATTCGAGGCACCAAGGGACCCTGGATGGAAGACTGTCTGGGAACCCCGACACTAACAGTGTTGAACTCCTGGCCGATAAGGATAAAATTACTCCTTGTTCAATGCCGTATAAAGGCTTGGAATAATGTTACGAGCGTTTGAAAAAAAGGTATTGTAGGTGTATCTTGGCATCAGGTTATGATGATGAACATGCGCTAAAATGATAATGTGCTGGTAGCGCAGAAGCTAGGCTTTGTGCGCGCTTCAAAAGTAGGAGTGGCGAATGCCACAATCAAAACCATCTTCAATCGGGTTTGGATCGCTCCCGCGATCAGGGGATAATAGGTCTATCAGAGCTAGGGTGTAAGTAAATTATTAAATGTATATATTTGTTTTGTTTTCTTTGTTAATAAATATATTGGTTTACGAAAGCTCTGTGTCTGTGGTCGCTGTGAGTATCCATGACGTCACAATATGAATAGATCTGGCGAAGTATTTTGAAAAGTTAGTGAAATACGAGGTTAAGTCAATAAGTATCTTCTATTTAATTCTAATCGTGTGTTCACTGTTCAGCTGTGTGCACTTACTAGCCTAAAAATGATATTGTTTACTTCGCTTATAATAAATTACAGCATTAACGCTTCTTTAAGTTGTCTCGTCGTAAACATGGCTGCACCACTCCGTTTGCACAAAAAACAAACAAACAGGATTTCGTAATTTGTTTTTTGTGATCTGTTTGTATACCAAAATCTGAAATTCTTACATTTTCAGCCTTGGCAATGAGTTTATGAGACTGTTGTACAATTAAAAAGCAGTCAGACATGTAGGACTGGCATGGATAGCCGAGGTTGATAAGGCCGAAGCTCTGTAGCTGCCTCGTGCCTGAAGGGTCGCGTGTTCGAATCCTGCCGAGTGCCTCTACCGCTATACCCATAAGCTCAAAAACCAATGGTAATTACAGTATGACCTTGTGGTTGAAAAGCGACCTTAAAAACATGCAAGGTGAGAAAAGAGCAAGATGACCTGTCTCATTCACAACTGATTCCAATATTAAACAATGATTATGAATAGCCCTGATTATGAATAACATATGAGTGACTATAGATGAAGTGGCAAACCATATCAGTTTCTGGATATGAGAACACCAAGATTGGTAATCGAGAGACAGTCTATGCAAGACAACGCGCATCCACATACCGCCACTCAAGTTCTTCACAATCTGTATTTCGAGGTGTCAGAGCATCCTTGATACAGATACGATCTTGTCACATCTACTTATTATCTGTTTGGTTCACTAAAAGATCCTTTTAGAAATCGAAGATGTGCCTCCGACCTACTCGAGAGGAAGCAGTGCAAACATGGGTTGTTGCTCAATCGATTTTTTTCTGAGGCTATTGGGAACTTGGTGCTATGATACATTAAGTACATCGAAAAGTATTCTGCATGAAAGTGCATCGAAGTGCATTCTGATGAAAAATGATCTTGTTGTAAATTTTGTACTGATGTTGTAATTAATTATAAACAACGAGTGCGAATGCTATTGACTAAACCTCGAACTTTTTCCAGTTCATTTTCAGCATAATTCATTTTGGGGTATTCTCCTTGTGCGTTTCAATACAAGATAGGGTTATTATCAGTTCTTAATTTAGGGTCTAAGGAAACATTTTTCAGTGGTATTTGAAAGCACATATTGGGGCAGTTTTTTTAGGAAGATCAAACGCATTTTCTCAAGATTTCGAAATGAACCTATAATTAAGTGTAAATGAACAAATATCGAAAAGGGTGTGGAGAATAGATGGATAACAGACTATTTCTTTAACATATAAATTAGAAATTCGTAAATCCGATTTGTTATTTGCATTGCAATAAAAAAGACATATCAAAATGCATTTATCATTGTTTATATTCATATTGAATATTTTAAGAACACTGAATTTCTTTTATCGAATTGAATAAAATTCGCAATTAAATCAAATCAATAATATGAAGGAAATACCAACTTTATTATTACATGCGTATTTTAAAATATTTAAAGAAACGCCTTTTAATGTAAAATATTAAACAAGAGTTGTCGGTGGCTTTCTTGAACACTAAATCCTATTTGAATAAAACGTGTATAATAAAATTTGATTTAAGTTGGTAGGATACGTGTTTTTTCTTCTCCTAAATAGCTAAAGTGTCGACAGGAAGCATTCGATACAGCTTTAATGTGACCAGTACATGTTACGGCTTTTAAGTCCAAAATATGGTTAATTCGCAAATTAGCCAGTTTATTTGCACATTCGTTTGACGATTTGGATGAAGTTGTATGAATAACGATGACAAGATCATATCGGACATCATCCGACAAGTGTTGACATTAGAAACTCACCTCATCGCGCGAGGATTCATCGCCTCATCTCGGAAATGCGAAGGGAAGCGTCAACTGAGATTGATGAGACTAGGTTAGGACGTATCTACAGCATGTTTACAGAGTAGTTTAAAATAAAGGTTACACATTTCTGAGGCATGAAGAGGGTTGAAAATTATCACTTTTTGCCGAGGAACATTTAGTAGGAAGTTGCATGTAACTGAGTTATATGCATTTACTGGCCCCACAGGTAACGATCACGGGTTCGATTCCCGACAGGGACAAAAATGGAGCTGAGGCTTTCTAATACAATTCATCTTGATTTCTATAGCCGTGTGACGAAAGCGTAGGCAGTTCAAATAAGGTACGATGATGGGAATACGTCATGCTCGCCACATGTTTCCCTTCCCCCCCCCCCGTGGATAATAAATTTAAATAGGGCAAAGGCCTGAGTACATCGCTAGCTGAACAAGTCGAATTAAAACTATTCTAAATGCCAAATACGTACATACTACGTATGCAGTTATGCATACGTAATTTACCCCCTATTTCGAGACACTCCCGTATGCAGAGTTGTTCCGCGGAAACATGAAATCTCTTTGCCTGTTTCAGGACGTGACCTTCCTAACATCTGAGTATAAAAATTTGCCTTAAAGTTAGGAAAAATGTCACGTATCCAACTCAATTGCATGAAATTTTCCACTACATACTCATTGACGGAGGGCAACCATTTCGACTCCTCTACATGAGCTAGTTGCCTCTCACTAGCTTTAGAAGATGCTCACCAGTAATTTGATTTATGTTTAACATGTAATATTTATTTCTCGACAGTGTAACGCACTTCTCCTACTCTAGCCATCTCTTGTCTAATGCGCCGACTTTAGTCCTGCCAAATGGAAATTAAAGAAAACGTAAATAAATAATGAGAAATATTCAATAGCATAATAACATTACATGATCTCAGATGTTTCACGCAGTTCACAAAATGGCCTTGGCAACATCACATGGATTACTTTCCACTAACTAGAACCAGATTTGCCAAGAACAAAAATTAGCAGTTGCTTAGGTGATACCGTCCATGAGGGGGGGCGGCACACGCCCCGGAAAAAAGCTTTATGAAAGATCTGAAAAAGTCATAAAATACATTTATATGTATAAAATAATTGTTGATAAAATTTGGTACTGTGCTAAAATGTCCTTTTAAAACATTAAAAGCATATTTCGTAAATGTTAAATTAGTCATATTAAGTAAACATAAATGTTTACAACTGCATGTATAAATTAAATGTTCTGTAAATGAGGAAAAAATTTTTACTGAGGGGACCCACACATGATTTTGTGCTTGGGGGATCCACAGTACCTAAATTCGACCCTGCCACTAACTCTCATTAACCAGTTTACTCGTGTGAGTAATTGTATTATCCTACATTAAATATACACTGTTTTCATGTCGTAGCATATTTCTCATTAGTTACTTATGTAAATTTTAATTTCTGAAAGGTATAACACTAATTATAAAGAAAAAATCTAGAAACACGAATATTTAAATGTGAATACCAATTGTAAATACATTACAAGTTTGGTGAAAGGTTACTTCTTTTTCTCCTCCTCCAAAACATGCAAATTAATTCGCACATTCGCTCACACGAATAAATTATCATAAAAATAAACAATTTTTGTTTTTCAGAAAAATTGTGTGCAAGTGAAATAATTAAACTTTTTTTGAATGTCACCGCCAAAGCCATAGGCTGTATCTGGTCATAGGCGTCCATAATGTAAAATCGCTACATTTTAAAATGCGATACCCGGCAAATTGTGTGTCTGATTTTAATAATTTGCATCACTGATGGTTGCATACAATAATAGCGCTTATCTTAGAAAATAGTTGTAAGCATTAAGGGTACATCTGAACTGGTTCTGCCGGCCTCAATAGCCGAGGTCGATAAGGCTGGAGGGCCGTCGATGCCTCGGCTCGAAGAGTCGGTGCCATTCAAGTACACTATCCATTGAGGTTTGTTTCATAGGCAATGGAAAGTATACAATGGGAAGAGGATAATCATTTATTATAAGTACAAATAAATAAATATTCGTGGATAGCATAAAATGAAAAACAACCGCAATTGTTCGGTTATGAATGTACACCTACTGTGCCAACAGTTAACACCTTGTGATTCATAGTTCTAATTTTTATATTTCTTTGCTTAAAATGAAAAGAAGGGAAAGAGAGCAGATTTCGTATACTTACTGGAGCGCTGGTTCTTAATGAAGTAGAGCTGTAGTCTTTCTTTGAAAGTGTTTTCGTTTACATAGTATTCCACACGAACTCTGAAAAGAAAACACACTACATTAATAACATGTAATTTAATTCTCACATATACACATGGAAGTAAATTTTCATGATTCTACAAAAATAAAAAAGTTTCTGCTAGCAACGGCAATATTGTCAGACACAATCGTAAAAAAATGGAAAATAAACATTCCATATACACGCAAATTAGTTTGCATATTATAAAATCGCGTTATCATTGAGCGACAATATGTATTACATGAAAAAAGGCAACCTTCGAAAAATCTAGGATTCAATTTCAAATCTACTTCCGGAAAAAAGTTCGTCTTAAAAACCAAGGGCACGACTAATCTTAGTTCCAACATCTTATAGAATATATATATATATATATATATATATATATATATATATATATATATATATATATATATATATTATTGTGACGTACATGGGAAGCGGTAATCTCACGACAAAATAAATTATACAAAGGACGGGTAGAAGGTAAAGTTGGGCGCGAAGGTAAACTTTGCATTGTTTGAAGTCGTCTATGTGAGCCTTGTTGCAGTTATAATACTTAAGAGGGGAATTTGCTCTACCGACTACTGGGCAGTGCATTGTTGCGTGCTCGCCCCGCTCCGCCCCGCTCCGCCCCGCCCCGCTCCGCCCCAAGTCAATAAAATTAACAACTGCATTGAAACCGTTTTTTAACTTACTATTAATTTATTATTAGGGAACAAATTTGAAACATCCGATATTGTACTATTAACGGTTTCTTCGGTGCAAAGAATATTCGTATCAGTCGTAAAGAGAACTGTTCTTCCGTTTCTAATCTGCGAGGGCATATCATTTACGTATCGTAGGAAGAGAGTAGGAATTAAAATCGATACCTGCAGGACTCCAAATGCTATTGGCAAAGAATCAGTGAGGTGTGCACTTAATGTTCCATTATTCCAGTAAAGTATTTGTACTCTCTGAGATTGTTATTTAGGGTACGAACATAACCAATCGACAGTAATAAGAATTAACATACGAAGATAAATTTGAAAGAAAATGTTATGATCGTCAGGAAGACAAAAGCATTTGAAAGATCTAAAAGTATTCCAATAGATGCCTCATTTTGATTCATGGATGAGGGACATCTTTAAGAAAAGAAAATATGGCTATTAGATCTTTTAAAATATCTGAAGAAAATTCATGTGCATAAGGATACATTCAATATGTGAGTTAATCGGTGAGTTAAATGGCGGGCGAACAAATCTTTAACAAACAATCTTGAAATTCATCTTGCCGAATAATTATTTTTTAGTCTACCGATTAATTCGAGAATTGCATTTGAAGGCTTTTCGGAAGCAAAGAGCGTGTCTAAATTTTTTGGGAAAACGTCTGATGTTGATTTTTGTGGCTGAAGACTCTTAGAGACATCGGCAGAAATTTTCGAAAAGTATTGCTTAAAGAGACTAGCCACTGTTGCCGGACGTTTCTTACTGTTACACTGTTACTTACAGAAAGTCTCCCATAATTCCTAGATGTTAATATCTCAATTTTGTCAATGTGTCTCTTATATTGTGACTGCCCGTAGCGCTTCATATATACGAAAATGTTCTAGTGACAAGATAAAGATACACTTCGACAGAAAAGGAGATAGCATTAACATTCACAAATAACTCCCATTAGTTGGTGTGACGGGTCTACTCCAATCTCTTTACACATAAAACTTCTTTGCCTTAATAAATACCACTAATTTTAAGAGAAACTGTTTCAATACACTATATTGAAAAGATAAAAAATGCTTCTAATGAAATCACTACTTTACGATGTTGTGCTATTTATATGTTGAACTGACGCTACGAATGTCGACGTATAAATAATATCTTATTACTATAAATTTCAGATCTTAAGATAATGTTTTAGTGAGGCAAGTAAATGTTAAAAATAAACTTATTCGAGAGTTGTTTACAAGGAAGTTAAGTACTAACGCATTTTTTTTGTAAAGTTCGTCGATTTTGAGTGCGGATACCTCAACCCCGTCATTTATATGTTTGCTTCACTTCTTGTGAAGAACGTTTTACAGATTACAATAGCAAAGAAGTTGACGATGAAACTGTGAGCGTGGATCATTCGGAAACGAACATCGCGTCGAAAATGTTTTGGGGAAACTTCTAATGTTGAATTTCGTGGCTGAAGATCCTTAGTGAAATCGGCAGCAATTCTCGAAAAGTGTTGGTTAAAGAGATTAGCCACTGTTGCCGGATCGTTCACGTTTCTATCGTTATCTCTTAAAACAGGTCTCCTAAGGTTTATAGTTGATTTGGTCGAATATTGTACTATATTCCACATTGCTTTTGTTTTATTATTTGAGTTGAAAATATCCTGATTATGTTTCATGAATTAAGCCTGCCTTATGTCTTTTCTTAACAATGACTCTTATTTTTAAGGTAGAGGAGAAAATATTGAGATACGTTATGATTCTTAGAAATAAAAGTAAGAATTAGTTTGTTTTACATGATGTTCTAATCCCTTTTATTTTCCAAGAATTGCTTTTCCGTGATTTAAGTAATTTTAATTTTTGAAGTGAAAGCGTTGAAAAAAAATTATATTTGTCGTTTGTATCAACAGTATTGTTACGAATATTGCGTCACCTGCCGAAT
>BOPP01000370.1:474127-536400 GCA_017312745.1 Gryllus bimaculatus | reverse complement strand
TTTAATACCGCTAGATGAAGGAAATCAACCACTGTGCGGCGTCTCGTACAAGAAGGGGCTGGAATGGTCAACTGCTCTGCCTCTGGCATGTCGACACGACGGACCCCACCGTGCTTGCCATGAATCGGAAGTCTGGCGGTCACGCCGCGATACAATTGCGCTGTTTTTTACGCTATTTGTTTGGCGCGCCTGTGTTACGGGAACCCGTCTTGGTTTCGCCGAAGCATCAAGTGTGTTGGGAGGTTCTGAGCTTCTCTAACACGCCACTACTATATATACCACACCCACGGATTTAAACGCGGCGCGGTGGTCGAGCGAGGTGCAACCGCGGGCCAACAAGAAAATGATTATAGTCAGATAAGGGATTGCGAATGGCCATTGGTCGAGACGTCGAAAACGACGGAAACAGCGGGTGAAAGGCGTGTCCCTTGCGGAACCCCTGCAGTTAAAACATTTCCTTGAGCGTAAGAGCCCCTTCTGTTGAAAGGGTTCACGAGAGCAGAGCTACGATATTTTGTTAGAAAATTTCGTAAGAGTAAGAGCTACCAGTTCCTCCTAAAATAGTCGTACGAGGTGGAACTAATCTCCACTAAATTCGTTTTCGGGAGATGAGGAGTTAATTTGTTTGTGAAAGTGTAAGTAATTTGCATGTAATGCACGTTTGCTTCCTTTGGGAGTAGCAAATTGAACGGTTAAGGTGTTGGTTGGAGTGAAACCAGGCGCAACCAGGCTCGGCTACCAAGGTCCATGGAGCGAAAGGTCAGAAGGCGACGCCAGCGAGCTTCATCCGCCAGTCAGACACAGAAGCGTGAGTACCCGTGCAGCCCAAGGCGGAAGCAATACGCAATCGAGTAAATAAATTTAACGATAAAGCTAGATCACAAACCAGAAACTTTAACAAAGCCTTAAGTGAGCGATTCAGTTCCCTAGAGACACAAGGCATTTGTAAAAAGAGCCATGCCCACGTTTGTAAATTTCAAGATTGCGTCTCACGTTAAATAGAAATTAATAATGAGCACACAGATGTATTTAATGTCATGTACAATTAAGTGGGTAATATTAGCCCGAAGTTATTAAGTTTAAAATTCTATAGAAGTTGTACTGGTAGGTAGCATAGAAGCATACTGTTATTGTGAAGTGAATTCAAAGCAAGTTTAAAGATAATCATTATTTATTTGGCTGTGGCGCAAGCGTCCAGTCACTTGTGGACACGTGATCTGTGTGCTTTACTGTTTCATAATCCTGAGTTACGTTATTGTGCATTTTTTGTGTGTGGAGAATATACGGCTTTCAAGTCTTAAGAAACTCAACTTTTGATCTTGTTATTTTATCGTCAACTTGCCCATGTTCCCGCAAATCCGCATTCCCAAGTGGAGTATTTGGAATTAAATCAGATTGAACAAAGTCGACAGGGCTGAGAGCGAATTGGCGGCAAGCCCACGCACATGTGCGCTGACTTCGATGGGAAGTGGTGTCAAATACCCGGCGGGCCGCGACAATTTTGATGGAGTCGTATATATACATATTGGCCTTGTGCATGTATGATATAGAAACGACTGTAATAATAATAATAATAATAATAATAATAATAATAATAATAATTTAATTGTTGAAAACTGCTTTAAAGGGAGATCCCCGAAGTATTACAGTAATGTAATTCAACTAACTTCAAGCTAATTCTTAAACTAATGCGGGTGACGGCAGCGCTGCTGCGATGGCTCCGTTACGCCCGCGCGGTCGGTCGTCAGGTCGGTGGGGCTGGCTGCCTCGGCGCTGGCCAAAACCTCAAAAATGAAATCTTGTTTACTAAACGTTTGCAATACTACGCCACACTGTACGGTTGAAGGCATTTGAATCTGCCCACTTCGTGCCTCCGGTCAATTCTCCTGGCGTCACTAGTCACAGGAACGTAACCTTCGCGGGGTTTGGTAGATCTGCAGTTCCAGAGTGCCACATAGAAACCGTCTCTTTGTAAGTGGTGTCCATACAAAGTTGTGCAGAGATACGCTTTCAGAAGATTTGTAGAGTATTTTCGAATGTTTTATAACGCATTAATGCTTAATACCGACGGTATTATTAATACGCGTAAAATTAATAGAATAATTTAAATAGTTTGTAAGTTCACGTAGACTGAAAGTTGCCAAGTTCGCGGAATTCAGCGATTTTTCTGATTTCACTTACTAGCTGAAACTATACGCTTTCGATTCTAGTAATAAAATCTTGCCCCAACTTGCCCCTTTAGTAAATATAAAGAATAAACATTTCGTCGAGCGCACGTGACCGCCGAATATTACTCGACGAGATACGTCATGAGAACGGTAACTGCATTTGCAACGCAGTTCCCAGGGAAAACCTTTTGTTTTTTACTCAAATAACTAATTTACTCAATACTACAAACAATAAAAAATAATATTTTTAGTACTATTTTAGTAATCTTTTTGACTATTTACCAGTATTATCAAAACATAATATTCACGTACATATCACATCTTCTGAACTGGATTACGCATATTTTATTTCATAAAAAAGTTCATAAAAATAATATTGTAACGTTTCTTATTGAAGAATTAAACATACAAGGCAATATTTTAACAAAGACGTTTTTGTTTCTTAATGTTACAATAAAAATGCTTGATTTATTTACAGATATGAGAGCCCCTTGGGCACAGTCCTTGTGTTCTTCATTTGATTATTTACTTACACTGTTCACTTCTTTTACAATATTGCACTATCCGATGCACTGTCCACGGTCCACTGCGCTGACCACAGTTCACGGCGCTGATCACGGTCCTCTGCACTGCTGTTCACTGCAATGCACACTTCACAGCTCAGCTTCCACTTCAGACAGACTGCTTACTCACTGACTGACTCGCGGTCGGCGGCAGCGGCGAATTTATACATCCGTCTCGACCCAACCAGAAGTTGCGCCACACTTCTACGCGACTCGCGAATAACCCGGAAGCGTCGAGTTCGGGGGAGCGCCGGCTGATTGCACTATCCTCGCAGCGAATTCCGGCAAGTGATGCAATATTCGTTACAATATTTACATAATACGTTCTATCGAAACTCGTCCTCAGGAAGGACACTGAATGAAAGGTCAAATGGAGAAGTGATATGAAAAACTCATCGAATAACTTTTTAAATGTTTAAAAATGAACTAAAAAGTACAAATATTTAGAAAGTAATAATTGTTTACTTAAATTCTAAATTACAAACCAACAATTATTTCTATTGCTATGTTTTTGTTATAAAATTCTACTTTGTTAGCAATATATTGTTCTTTAAGGAAATAATACTGTAACTACAGTATGAATATACCCAACAAACGCTTTGAAATGCAATTCAGAGAAACAATGTGTCTTAATATAGAGCGTCTCACGCAGAATTATAATAACAGAAACGACGGTAATGCAGCACGACGATTTTTGAGAACCCTAAAGAATTTCATGAATATACCATGAATATTTGGAAAAGATGTTTCCAAATATTCATGGTATTTCATGCCAACTACACGGTTTGAGCATAAGTTCTTCTGCCCACTTGCCCATTATCAGAAGACGCGCAACGATCACGTCATAAAAGTAGAAGGCGGTGCGGAGAAGGATTCTCGGGAGAACTTTCAAGACTGTACTCAATCCGGGACATGTGGAATTGCATGTTGATCTCTTCTGATCAGTTCTTTTCCGTTGTAAGTAATCCCTACGGTTTTCTAAAATCAATGTTGTGAATTGATAAATTTTAACCGAGTTTATATAGAAAAAATGTATTTACTTTTCACACAAATAAGCAGTGCATTATTCTGGTACTGTGTTCCTAGCTCTCTGACGTTGCAAAGATAACCCAAAATAACTTTGGTCGTCGTAGAAAACATACCGTATCTTTCGGAGGGACCACTGGTTCGTGTGGGCGTGGCCCGCGACGTCGCACGTGTAAGCGGACGCCGTCCATGGAACGCCAGCGGCGGCGATCGCCGTCTACGCGATATCGGCCGAGCGCGTTCGCGACGTCTGTCCCGGTCGGAAGGAGCGTTCAGAATGCTCTCGGCAGTCCCGCAAGGGCGCTTCCAGCACAATGGACAGGGCGCCCGGCACTTTCCCGCCATTAACACTCGCATACACGTGGCTTATGGTCTGAAGGGTTTCAAAACTCCAATTGAATTAGCGCACAACCTTTGACTCAACAACAGAAAGAGGGCATTGCAGGGTACACGCCCTGCACTTTGGGAGGACTCAGTGTCCCGTATTAGTTAGAACCGAGACACAGCGAAATTGCATTTTCCCGGCACTACTATTACCACTGGGCACACTCGCGCGCTTGTGTTCTGGTTAGTTTGAAAACTCGCATTTAAAAAACAAAATTATTGAATTTCATGTCACCGAAAATCGCTCCCACGCTCCCCCACACATACTCATTAATTGTTCGCAAAGAACAACCAAATTAAGCTGCCATCGCTTCTCTCTGCAGCATTCTACTTTAATTTGCATTCTATGCTCTGTTTAGATTGGAACCTTTTCTGTTTAATCTTAACTTAAGGTTAAGCTGGCTGCAATTGGCAGGCATGGTTGGTACTGCCACCGTTGCTTTTGCTATAAGCTAATTTACACGAATGCAGAAATGAACACTTGCGAAGAAATAGACATTTCAATTTCTGGGGCGTCTGTGACAGTAAGGGTGTTGAAGTGTTGGACTACGAGCCCTTTTTGAATTCCGGTAACTCTTCTGACATCTTGGTGACTTCGGCAATTTCTTCTGGCAAATCTAACATTTTGACGAGCTTATCACGTTCTTTTGGCGGCAACAACTTTGCGCGTCTTTGGCTAGCTCTTTGAGTATTCAGTTACTCGCTTGTATATCCTTTGTATTTGTGACGGAGTTGATTTTATCAAATTTACTTTGTACATAAATCTCTGTCAAGATTAATCATTTTCTATCTTCAAACTAACTCTTTCTTCTATTTCCCATGGAAGTGTGAATCTTCGGACAGAGCTTCTAGGGTGATGGTTTTTGAAGCGGATCATTTGAACTCTGATGATCCTTTTCTGAGTCTTCAGATGTATGATGGATGATGTCTAGTGAGAAGGTTATCACCGGTATGGTTATGGATATGCATTATTGGCTGATAGAATTTTGTGTGAATTAACAGAAGTCTTGAGTATGAATTTCAATGTGTCGGTAAACTCAATTATTCAAATTTCTTGTATTTGGTTGTGCATAATCATCTTCTTTCCTTCCCCATCACCATAATCTCCATATATTGGTAAATATCATACATGTCTAAAGTTGTAATGATGTCTCCGAATGCTGTCTCATGCTCTTTCATCAATGAGCTTACCTCTCCGAATACTTTGAACTTTACGTTTGTGTATTCCAAATTGGATCCCTACGTCACTAGCGTATCTGTCAGTATTATATTTTTCAGTCATTGTAATGTGCCCGAATATAATTTGAGATCGTCAGTGTGAGGATGATGCCGGACCATACACTTCACTTGATCTTTTAATTCAAGTCCTGCTATTGAGTTTTCCAATAAGTGTGAGAGTAAGGTTTTGACAGGACAGAACCAGAATGGGCTGACGCTGTCGCCTTGAAATATTCTTCGTTTGATCCTAAGTGTCTTTGTAACTACTGTGTTAGTCCTTCAATCCATATCTATTCTCGTTCGTCAATGGCTCATAGCAGTTTATAAGAAGTTTGTAACTGCAGGGCTAACTCGATATATTCTCAGAATATCAATGAGCCAGTCGTAAGGAACCTTGACGAAATACTTTTTAGTCAATAAAGTAGGTCTACAGGTCACCATTTCTGTTGCATGCCTAGACATTTTCAAATAGTCAATTACAAGCTGTTCTTTGTATCCCAATGAATGCATGGGACATTGGTACATATGAATATTACGATTTATTACATTTGGTGTTCTATCCATTTCGCTCATTGGTTGTAAGTGAAGTTTCGCAGGAACAAGTTCACAGATCACAATTAACCCGTGGGTTATTTCCTGTCCTCCTCGGTTACTGCGACTCACAGTGGCCTCGGGACACCTCCCCGCATTATTATTATTATTATTATTGATTTTATTATCATTATTGTTGTTGTAGTTATTATTATCATCCATTTTTACACAAATATTTGGTATTATACTGCTATCACACAAATTCATCAAAGCATGGTAACTGATTTGTTTCACCTTTACAACATTTTATAGTTAATATAATACAATATAAGATATCAAACTTGAAATTACAATATAATAGCTCAATTTAAAAGCTTCAGATTCCCACATGTCCTCCCATGAACTTCCTGATCAATGAGCATGTGCTGCTGATGACTGAAGAGCGATGATAATACCTTTCTCCATACCTAGGTCGTCTAACGATCTGCTAAGAAGTTTTGTTACGACTCTAGCTGCTGATAGGACAATTGGAACAGTTTAACGTCTACACAATGAAACTGTTCTCTCACTGCATATGCTCTCTCGGTGTTTAAGGATTTTTGCTTGATGATGTCATGTTGATAGCTCGATAAACCAAAATTTCCTGGAAGGTTTATCCCAGAGCGTAAGATCGAGTCTATTGTGTTGGATTGTTCTGTCAATAGTGCGGTACCAGTACAACGTATGAGACTCGCTTTAAAGCACCGATTCTGGATGATGTTCGTAGTACGGTGTATCGCATAAGTCTGTATTTCAGTGTCCCGCAGAAGTCTGTATTTCTTAGCGAGCTTGGCATGGATGATCCGGCCCACTAGATCGTGTCTTGTTTTGTAGTCTGTTGCGACTAGTGCACTGCAACCCGAGGTGATATGCTGCATGGTTTCATGATCTCGCCCACATATTCGGCATTCATCACTATGTATATCTGGGTCTTTATGTATTTATGGTAGTTCTTCGTTGGGCCACCTTATCTTGGATTGCCATTCATAACGCTAGTCATAAAGCCTTCACTCTCAGGGTACAAATATCCTATGCTATGCTTTCAGAATTCTTTCAAATTCAATCAGCCTCCACACTGCTCGTTGTGTATATTTCGCGAATGTTTATTCCCGACAGAGATATGGCATAATATTCTAGGGAAATACATCTTATAGCTCCCAGACTTTAAGATTACAAAAACGAATCGTACGAATAACAAGCAAATACCACCCACGTGATTCTTGTAAGCCTCTCTTTATTAATCTAGGTATTTTACCATTACCTCGTCTCCTAATATAAGAATCAGTGGTTTTTGTAAAAAAATGACTTACTTAAGGGCGGGAATATATTTTCACCAAACGCCGTTGTCTATAACTACAACACTCGACGTAGTAATCACATTCATCAGGTAACAGTATCAACAGCTCACTACAAAAAAATTCACTTACAATATATGTACATTATTTTACAACACCTTGCCAGATGACATTAAACGATTAAATTCGATACAAAAATGTAAGTCTCAAGTAAAAGCTTTTCTGCTGCACAATTGTTTCTATACAATTAGAGAATATACTGAGCATCCAAAAGGAAAGTAATATTAATTTTTAAAGTGACATTTAATGTATTATACACATTTGCATTTGTATAACTGTAAAGAACCTGTAACAAGTATTGTAGCAGCTTCAGATTCTGGGTCAATGACCCCCATCTCGATCAGGTTACCCTGATCCTGAGAATCCTGTAAATGCTGAGATGGCCCTTTGTTTAACTTCAAATTAACTTCTCCCCATATTACGTCATACACAGTTTTTAACTGTTTTTGACGTAAATAAATAAATAAACAAACATTTCCCTGTCGACATTGGGACTGACAACTGCTGTAGGACGTGCACCGTGTTTCCAGGAACCATTTCTTGCTGCAAGATGACCGTTGTATGTGTGTGTATATATGTTGTTTTAGATTAAGGCGAGTATAGTTGTCATCTGCCTGTACGACCACCTTGTGGAGTTGAGAGGTATTCGATTTCCCTGCAAAATACTTTCTCATGGCTATTATCTGCTTAGCGTGGTGATTTGTCAACTTAATGATACCATGACCTGGCCCTCCCATAACGCGGCAGTGTGTGATGTCCTTTTGGTGCGAATGCTAGTTTCAAACGTAATTCATACAGCAGATCTTTCACGTTAAGGAACTGAGTGATTGGGAGGAAGAGTGAGGGAAAAAAGATTACAAGTAAGCTCGTTGCAATGTAGATTTAATGTTTATACCCTAACCATCACCACTTTTACATAATTTAAAGAGTACGTGAAGGAGAGAGGGGAGACAGAGGAAGAAGGGAAGTCGAGAGGCACTCCTGATGGCGTCAGCTGCTTACTGCGGCACCGATCTCTCCCTGTAGAGTGTCGCGGCTCCTTCTTGGCTCATGGCTGGAAAGACGGTCGACGGCGTGAGGACTTGTGGTGAACCTGGCACTGGCGATGTCGACTCAGAACTGAATACTGTCGCTTCGTGCGTCTCATATATAAACGATTCTGATATTTGGAAGCACTCAAGGTGATGTCCAAATTGTGAGTATGTTTTCCGAAGAGCTATTTCTTTCCCAACGTGGCGACTTTCGCGCTCGGTTGCTTGGGCTCGGGCCATGTAGTGAAAATGTATACCTTTTAAAGTTTTTCTTTGTTTTTTAATATAGTTCGTCACAAGTGGTATGCTTTGAATAGTGCTTCTTGGGTGGTGGCAACCAATACGTGTTATTTCGACTCGCGCCTGTCTATCCATGTCTTCTAGGTCTGTTGAGCACCATTTGAGAATACCACTAGCGCTTCGCATGCTGTCACAGAAAGCGCTAGTTCCATCTGAGCCCTGGCGCTCCCCAGGCAGCGGTCCGAGGCAAATTTCCAATGATCTCTCCATTTCGACATGGATGAGGTCTGATTGGGCTTCTAACTCATAGCCTTCGCGCCTGCCATCTTGTGTATTAACTCCACATAGAGGGTTGCTTCTTACACCCATCTTTGGTCGTTCAAGACTTTGCATCTATTACCCCGCGCATGGGCTCCCCTTAGGTTTGGGTCACTTTGAGGCCAAATGCTTATCTTCTGAGGTCTGCTTCTTCTGTAGGTTCCTTTCTGATGTCAAGGTCCTCTTCCGGAGTACTTCATCTGACCCCTCCCCCTCGACCTGTCCCGCAAGGGATGCCTACGCTAAGGAGCTACGCTACCGCCGGCATAGCTCTGCCGGCATGGTTATTGGTGTACTCAAGCACCACCGCCAACGTCAAGGCCAAGTACTCCGAAGTGGAGTTGTTGTTATTGTTATTATTATTTTTATTATTATTATTATTATTATTATTATTATTATTCCTCTACATCACGACTAAAGATTACAAGTCTACTGAATTCCTGAATCCACTCCAGCTTGCAACCAACTGCCTAAGGAGCAGATCTAGTAGCTGTCGGTGCCCCTACAATACTTGGCGCAAAATGTAGGCAGTTCCAAATAAAGTAATTTCTTGCACTTCTCAGACTTTAGAATGACCTGGGAGTTTATCCAAGTTCTTATACAAATTTCGCGGAACAAATCCAAAAGCTCCGATGACTATCGCTACGACTTGTTCTTTCATGCCCCATATTCGACTGATCTCGATTTCCAAACTCTTGAAGTTAAGGCGTTCCTCTGCCTCCTTGGTTACGACGTTTTGATCGCAGGCACATCCTCAACTAGAAGTAGACACAATTTTTGCTGCAAATCCCGGATAACAATATCCGGTTTGTTTGGTGCTATCGTGTAATCGGTTTGAATTTTTTGGTCATACAGTATTTTACTCCGTTCAACAGACGGCACCAGTTTTGGTGAGTGTTCCTACCACTTGAGGCATTTATTTTGAACTTCCGAGGGCGGTACACTATACACCTGTAGAATGGAGGTACCTACACACCCTATCGTGTCTTTTGAAGTATTTGGTCTTTGCTAGAATTCGACAAGATAAGAAGATATGATTAATGGTTTTTACTTGTCCCTTGTTCCATTTATCATTTTGGGAAATTTTGAGTACCACTTTATCATATCATATTGTTCTCAACGTCTGATCTTGGGCAGGTATTAGAACTGCTTCGGATTCTGACTTCATTCTTCCCCTTTTAAGCCACATAAATGATCTTTATTGATCTACACCTTGTCCACCTACTATTTGGACTATCGTGTACTTAACTATAAGCACCAACAAATTACCAATTGCAGATATTTAATTCCTGAAGTTCAGAGCAGACTGCATGACAAGTCTCACTCTTCTGTAATACACCCTGCGATTTCTCTTTTTCATTGTGTCGTTCGAGATGTTCTCACGTTCTTCAATGCCTAGATATTTATAGATTTTACCTGGCTCAAAATCTTGAATCACAGTGTACATAAAAACTTCAAAGCTTGCTAACGTTGTCACTTTGCCTCTTTTTAATTGATTTTTCCACACTAGGCAAGGTTAAACGTCTTGCAGATGTCTTTGCTAAAGACAATTTGTGAGAGAATTGCTTCATTCTTAGCAAACTCTTTAAGATCATTCATGTAAAACAAATATGATACTGGTATTTCATCACCATGGACCTTGTAACCAGAATCAGTGTGCGACAACTTTCTAGAAAGTGGGATCAAACTAACACGAAACAGCAGAGGGGATGTCTTGAAAATACCCATGTTAATCTGAATACTTCTTGTTTCTACTGCTTCCTTGCCGCTTGCCTAGTAACCAGGTACTCCAGAACTTCTTACTAGGCTTGCAAAACTCAATAAGTCTAGGATGAAATTGGCAGATCTCCAGAGTCTTCAAAATCCAATCGTATGGTACTTTCATGGTATGGTCAAAGACCATCCGGTGATCAATCCAAACCATGCTTAAATTGCGTATTCTTTTCTTTACATCATTCAAGATGACTTTATTTAACAGTAAAATTTCCTTACGGTCATAGAATTATTTTTTTTGTTCATCTGGTAACAGATGGTTCTTCTCTACATTTTGTCATCTATGGCTGTATTTATAACTTTGTACATTACTGGCAAACAAGTGATTGGCCTATTGTTCTTCGTCAAAGAGATGTCTCCCGCTTTGGGTAGCAAATACGTGTTGACGTGTGTGGACCATTCCTGAGTTCCTTTGGGTTTTAAAAAAAATTATTAACAACTTTTGCTACATGAGAATGTATTACTATTAATATCTTAATCCAATAATTCTGGATTTTCCCGGGATTCTCCCGGAGGATTTCCTGTTTCCCACGATCTTAATTGCTTGAAGCGGTTCTCTTCCTAAAATCGTGAACATGTTCTACTGTTTATACAAGTTCATTGGCAGCGTCAACATCAGTTTGAAGCCAAGATGCGTCTTTGTTGTAGGATCTGCTTTCCATCCAGATATCTGCCCTAAAAAAAACAATAAAATAAAAAAATAAAAATTCGACGTCATCTTCTGGAGGAGTGACAGCATTTCCATTCGGTTTTTTAGTCAGATTGCGATAGAATTTCTTCGTGTCTATTACAAACAATCGCATCTGCCCACGGCAATCTTGTAACGTCTAATGCGTTGATCTCGTGCTTGGATTTTCTCCTTTAGCTTTTCAGTTTCTTGTAACGTCTAATGCGTTGATCTCGTGCTTGGATTTTCTCCTTTAGCTTTTCAGTTACCGTTAGCATACTTGTGTTATTTTCAATTTCGTATTTTTGTTCAACATTATATACATTGTATATACATTACATGCAATAGAATTTTGTTCAACAGATTATTTTTCGTTGACTTATAGTGATGCCACACACCATCACCTTCAATTCATCTTGAGTCCATCTCTGACAGCTTCGTGGTACTGTACACTCTTAAGTCTCGGGGACTAACGTCCGTGGGATGGCCAGACGTCTATAAGTTGACACTAGCTTTTTTCTGAAGAGGTATTAGACATTGGTAGAACAACGCATGTTAAGATTCATTACATTTCTTGTTCTATCCATTTTGCAGCAAGCAAGTTCGAGTTCACAGATCACACTTAACCCATCGGGTATTGCGTGTCATCCTTTCCTGCGACGCCTGGCCCCGGAACATCCCCCCGCATGGCTAAATTGATCATTTCGTGCTTCTGCGTTCGTCAACTGCTAGTCATTAGCCCCATAAGGGTAATACATGCTATATCTTGAGGGATGTCTGCGTTCCCCTGTTGAAACGTGGCATCCGTCGCCGACCTAAACGTTGGCTTGCGGATATTCCCTCTCCAAGAATCTCAAGCGCCTGGCTGCTCTCCCGACGCTGCGGTAGTGTAGGGCACGTGCTAGTAAGAATGAAAGCGGAGTCAAGGGGACAAAAATGCAGGAGAAGGGAGGCGAGCGGGTCGTAGTCTGATTGCTAAGCTTTTGCTCCGACATTCGCCGCCAAAATCCTCCTTCCGTCAGCGATCAACTTACTCTCATATTACTTGAAATGTGCCACTTAGATGCACAGATGAAAAACGCGGGCGTATAATATTACACAAATGTCTCGATTTTTCCTAAATACGTATGCTTCATTGTAGGAAAGTGACAAAAAAGAGCTACATGAAAGTGGAATACTCCCTCAACCATCTCAAATAATTACACAGTAATGAAATTTAACTTCGCTACAAAATCACTTGCGTCCAACTACACGTTTTGGTGACCCCCTGGACTTGACGGTCAGCACTACCACCTAGAAAGCTGACAGCGATTGTTTGCGGTATACGCCGGTTAAAATTGAACTTGAACTAAGCTTATGACGTCATGCAAAACAATGGGTATCGTCGTAAAGGCGATTTGAGACCTTCTAAGAAGTGGGCTGTGAGGCGATGCCCCTCCTCCTTCTCCTCGAGCCTTCGTGTAACGCGAGCCGAGCCATGCTGACCACTCGGGTTGCAGCGTCGTTTTCCTGCGAGTGGAAAAGTTTCAAAGGCTTGAAAAGAACCCTCCCACGGCGGCAGCTGCGTCAGTCGTCAGCGACACCGAGTCACGTTAACAGGTATTAAGGCCACATCCGTCTTCGCCGAGAGGCTAGGCAGAATGGAAGAAGCATCAGAAGCCCAGGGGCACAATATCTTCTACTTCAGATGGACAATAGAGAACTTTGTTTTCTATCTTGAAAATATTCAAGAGACATTAACATCGTCTTCATTTTATACAGGTGCGGATACCGAGTGGAGTCTCCGCCTTACTCCAACAAAAATACATGAAAATGAGACATTCGTTTTTATTACGATAATGTTGAATTCTAGTAAGAAGGAAATCAAGGCGAAGTTTAGATTTTCAATTCTAAATAATGATAATGAACATAGTAATACGATAGAAATTGACAGCCCGTACCGTTTTGTAGCAGGTAAATCTTGCGGATTCCATAAATTTGTAAGGAAGAACGTTTTGATGAGAAAATCCAACGAACTCCTTGTAGAAGGGAAACTTCGAATAATGTGCAAGATGACAGTGTACAAGGAGAGGAGCGCGGGTGGCGCTTCGCGGCGGCGTGGTCGAGCGGCCGCTGGCAAACGGCCCCAGCACTCGCTCAAGGTTTTATGTGAACAATATTTGTGCGGCCAGTTGGCAGTAGAAAATGCGGCGGGGTTGTTAATAGAAGCCGAGAAGTCCCACGCAGAACACTTGAAAGCCAAAGCCCTGGAGTACATTGCAGCGAACGCTGCCAGAATCGTGAAGAGCGCCGGGTGGGAGGCCTTGAAACGCTCTCATCCACTGCTTGTGGCAGAGGCGTATCGCTGGCTGGCGAGGAGGCGTCTCCGAGGCCAACCGTAGCCAGAAATTCATGGAGAAGCGTTTTTGCATTTTGCACATCGATGGCGACGGGCCGCACAGTTTAGGGACTTGTGAGAAAGTGACTTCAAGTCGGTGCGCAGTGTGTGGAGTGTGTCTTCTTGTTCTGTGGCTGTTTTGAGCAGCTGCCATGAAGAAAAGCCCCAAACAAAAAATGTGAAAATACCATCCAAAAGTGTACGATTTTGGAAGTTTCAAATTGGTTTCGTAGTGACAAATTAATAGTTAACGAAGGAAAAACAGTTTCAATGCATTTTTGCATTTCAAATCAACAATAGCACGCTCCATTGAAAATGAACAATATGCAATTAGCTGATACTCACGTAACAAAATGTATAGGTCTCTCAATTCAGTCAAACCTCAAATGGAATGTACATATAACAAAAATAAAAACTAAATTAAGATCAATATATTAGACATTCACAATGCTTTCAAGTTTTGTCAGCCTTCATGCAGCTCGTTGCGTGTATTTTGCAAATGTACATTCCCGCCTGAGATGTGGCATAATAATCTGGGGAGACTCATCATGTAGTACTCAGACATTAGACTGCAAAAGAAATTTTTCGAATAATGAACAAATTCCATCCGCGTTAATCTTGCAAGCCTCTCTACATTGAGCGTGGAATCTTACCACTGTCTTGCCTATATATTTACGAATCTGTAATATTTGTCAAGTGACTTAGCGATGGGAACATATTTTCAAGCAATACTAATATTTATAATTACAACACGTCGTCATAGAGTGTCAGTATCAACAGCTCACTATCAGAAATCCACTTACAATACATGTTCGTTACTTAACAACGCATTGCCAGTTGTCACTAAACAATTGATGACGGTTCACACATTTAAGTTAAAAGTAAAATATTTTCTGCTGCATAACTGTTTCTATACAATTAGAGACTATACTGATTATCAAAAAGAAAAGTAATGTTTATTTTAACAAAACAGTGATATATATTGAATTAGTTTGTTTTCTATAACTCGGGAACGAGAATGTCTATTTTTCCCAATATTGCTAATCTCGCACTTTTTAAAAATTTATTTTAAACTTTTACACATCTTTCAACTATTTATAGTTAAAATGACGGCAAGGGATTCTGGAACTGAAGAAAACGTGTGCAGATGATCTTCTCCCATATACGTCACATACAGTTTTTACTGGTTTTTTTGGGCTAAATAAATCTAAATCTAAAGTGTGAGCAGGATGGGTCAAATATGATGGTCATCGGAGGTAATGGCGAAGCAACTCATCACTGAACATGAAGCGACTCCATTCGTCCTCTGCCCATGCCTGCCGGGCACGGCACCAATCCAAACGCCGATATCATTGTTCTGGTGGCAATGGCAACCGATGCACGGGGCGGTGGGACCTCAATCTGGAGGATGTGGGTCGTGGAGCTGCTGTGCGGGAACTCGCACGGTGATGTAGAGTCGCCACTACTTGTTCGCGGATGACGGCTGCCGACGTTATGGGATTCCGCACAGCTTGGCCACGGTCCTCCCCGGGAGTTGTGTTTCTTGGACGACCCGAGCTTGCACGGCGTGCATGGGTGCCCTCATGTACCCACTGATTCCAACATCGGCCACTATGACATCTGAATGGCCCACATGCCTGGCAATTACACGACCAACCAGCCACATGAAGTCCCACAGTGAAGTCCCACGAATGCACTCTGGTAGGCGTTTTGCAAATTACAGACACACGTGAATCTAATCATTTACTCACACGTCAACGGTATGCTTGTATACCAAAATAGGATAATATTGGACCACTCCTGGTTGCATCACTTTTTTGCCAGGCAATATATTTTACGTGGGACTTCAACTTAGGTATCGATCTTAATCATTTAATGTCATCTGGCAATGTGTTTTAAAATAATGTAGTACAACTAATCAGTCTAAACCAGAACCTGAACAAGTCGGAAACTTGCCTCAAAAATCCTCGGTCCGTGAAGTTACAAGGCATTTTACACAGCGTAAAACGGAATCTGTCCAACGCGGAAACGGAACTTTTTTTCGTGTCCTGCGGAGGGGAAACCTTCATAAAACTGAATTTCTGCGAATGTAGTGCAATTGGCTGAGAGACGCGAGATACTTTTCATGGAATGATTTATTTCATCCGCCATTCAGTTTTAATTTTTCTATCCCAATGATATGTTTCAGACGTGGCAGGCGCACAGTGAAGGCGAGGAGCTTCAGTTGTCAGCGTAGAATTCAATCTTGTGGTCGCTTGTCTCTCAAGGCGTAGACCCTAGGCCTAGCGCAAGTCCCTTTCTCCCGGCTCTCGAGCGTGGGAAGGTAGGGAGCGCATCTACCGGCCCCCGCTTTGACCATCGTAACTCCTCGGACACAGCTGCATTGGTCGAAGCCAAACAGAAAGACATAGTTGGAAGAGTCAGCGAGCAGTCCAGGTGCAGCCACTAGGCAGTGAGGTCAGGTGGCGTGTTTTAATGAGTTCCATAACTAATTTAACGATGGTTGAAAAAACCATAAATATTAAATTTTTTCAACTTCTGAAAACATAATTGAAAAGTGGGAAAACCAAAAAACTGTAAATGAATGTTGGAAAAAATATTATTTTAGTGCACAGATTGTAAAGTGTTTCCTTTTAATTGTCAGAAATATGTTGAATATTTATTTATTGGTGATTTAGTCCACAATTATGTAATATGTTAGTACATTTCATAATTATAATAAAGTCATAATTTTCTAATTTCAGGACGGAAATATCAATATAACAAGTGTCATTAAATGGAAATTTCCTTTAACCAGAATAATTGTCTCGATTGATTCCGCTTTAGACCGATTTTACAGTACATGTATTAATGTGAATTTTTTGTAGTGAGCTATTGATACTGATACCTGATTAATATAATTCCTGTGTTGAGTGTTACAATTATAAACAACGGCATTTGCTGAAAACATATCCCCACTCTTGAAAAGTTTTTTGTCAAAAAACACTTGATTTGTATATCATGCTGCGAGATAATGGTAAAATGTATACATTAATAAAGAGGGGCTTATGAGAATTACATAGGTGAAATTTACATATTATTTGTATTATTATATTTTGTAATGTAAAAATATGGGAGCTATAAATGCATTTCCCCACAATATTATGACATATCTCAGGAGGGAATGAACATTTGCAAAATATACACAATTATCAGTATCAAGGCTTACTGGATTGGAAAGATTTCTGAACACTTGAACTTCTAACTTTAAAAACAGAACAATAGGCCTGTCAAATTTTTCATATAAACAAGATAATATGACACCGAAAACTACAGCCTTTGAAAGTCAATAGTTACACAATATGTATGTTTATGAGCAACCATGGAACTTCTGAAACAGATAGGCGCTAGCGTATCTGTGCTGATGCACAAAAAGCAACACATTTTCAATAAAAAATATATCAAAATGTTCGGAAAAGTCTAGAGATTGTTCTAAGAGTAAAAAAACAATTTAATCTTTTTATCACTTTGCGGATGTAATCACACATAATGTTTTTCAAATCCGCAGAGCTTTGAGTCGAGCCAGATCAACTGGCGAAAATCTAATTTGGAGAAAATCCTATAAATAGTTTAGGCGCTAGTTTTGTTGTTCCTTATTCCATTATTGAATGAACAAGTAATTTCCTTCGCATTTGCCGCACTCTTTTTTAAGATGCGCATTAGAAAAGTTATCCAGGCTTTCCCTACAACAAAATCTATCTAGCATTTCCAGCTTAATTTGGATGAATTCCTAGGTACTTGTGCAAGGAAACTCTCGGAATAATGTTATTTAAACTAATTTGTTTCACTGTAATGATGCCCCGTCCAAAAGTGATGGCTTTGGTGGCTTGGCGGGATGCACCCTTGCACTGCAGCAGCTTCATGTGGAGCTGGGTTGGATCTAGCCAAATGCTACTGACAGATGGTAAATATCTATATTTTTTAGTAAGATGTATACATCTTGGGTCATTATTGTATATCATGTTATTAATTTATTTAAGAGTATATTTATAGTGATGTACTTCATGTTTTTCATAACAGCCCTGAGGATGGAATAAAAGTATTCCAAAATGTCAGCAAACTAGTGTTTCAATTCTTCTATTCACTCTGACCTAATCCTGTGATCGACATTTCCTCATTCTAGATCATGGTCATGAATTCTACAATGGTCAAGTAGTAGTATAATTGCACAGCCATTACAAATAATGTGAGAAAGAATTAAGTTTTAGCAGCAGAAGTTACTTATATTTAATACCAAATATATTTATAAATATTTTGTTGTTTTTATTGCAGATAAATCACAGCCTTATTGATAACATAATAGGCCAACTAGCAACACCAGTTTTATCACAACTTTGAATATGATTGTTGCATCAAAAAGGAAAATAATACTCTGATAATATAAATGTTTTATGTTACAAAATTTTTAATTTCATTTCTATGTATCTGCATAGGATTAAATCAAACAGTTTACATTGCAAGCACTGAATACAATAAAGATAAATGTAACAATACATAATTAAAATATATTAGTCTGTATATCTACCTATTGTGGTAAAGCCTGTTAAAATATAAGTATGTATCTTCTGCACCAAATGCTGGCTATTAATCTTAGTAAACATTTCAGGGATTAATTTTACTTTCAAATTATACTTAAATAATTTGTAATACAACAATATGACTATTAATAATACAACAATAACAACAAAATAATATATTAGTCAGCAAAAATAACAATTGTAGGAATACTAATTTTTTGACCAAACTATATTAAGACTCACTGCTAGGCCATTAGTAAATTACAATTGTAAACCACATATTTAATAAAAATAAACCACTAAGCGTTTGTATTTTCATGAAATGGGGTCAATGTAATAGGAACAAAGAATATAAATAACAAGGCTTATTGGATCTTTGCATAAATGACATTTTGATGTTTTAAAAAATCTTGCAGTTTTGCATATTATTGGAGGCTGTGAGATCAAAAGCACCTTTACTTCAAAGTAAACATATTGTAATAAAGTCACACTTGCTCTTGCAGCTTCATGATGTATTTATGGACCAACTAATAGTTCAATTGAATTATGGAAAGCCATGGTAAATGAAATTTTTGACTAAAATTTGAAAGAAAGTTTTGCATTTTAGGCAAGTTACATAAATTGTAACAACAAAAATAAATTATTCATTGTAACAGACTTTCACGACCAGCATTGCAATCATATTTGCTATCTTGATTACTTTGCCATGACCTTACTACTCTTTAGCAGGTTAGATCAAACAATTGATAGTGTAGGCTTCCGCAGGCGGAGTCAGTATTTACTGGGCTGTCCATGGCGAAGGCGCCGGTGTTTCGGTCGCCATTCTGCGACCTTCCTCAGGGCATTATGCCCTGAGGAAGGTAGCAGAATGACAGCCAAGTAAATAATAGATCAAACAAAGCTCCTATCAAACCAAATTGTAAACTCTCAATTTTTGAGCACTTGTCACATAAATTAAAACTTGATGTATTGATTTTGAAGATTTTTCATTACTTTCTTTAAAAACCTTGTATCAATTATGTATGCGTAAAAGCTATTTCTATTCAAAATTTTTTACTAAACTTGTGATTAATATAGTAATTAATTGAGAATTTACTTAGAAAAAGCAGTACTGTCAAATAGACATTTTTTTAGTACATAATTTCAATATCTATACAAGTTTATTTTCATACAATTTGAATTTTGGTACTCTTGCTTAAGTTAAAAGAAATGTACAAAAATTATCCAGTAACAAATATTTCATCTTCTGAAAAGTTCATGTTCTTGTTAATTTGTTTAGGAAACTGTTGAAAATATCAAAGTGCTCAATCAATTTTGGAATGATAATTAGTAACAGTTGACATGAAATAAAATTAAAATCCACCGATTGTTAATTACAAAAGTTTCAATTAAGAAAGCATTCTCAAATACATTTTTAATTTAACTTTTAATAAGAACAGAAACAGCACATAAAACTCATAATACAAATACTAAACTTCATAACAACACTTAGAGCAGGATTTTGCAACTTGAAAAGCAACAAATCTATCAGCTTACTGTTGTGAAGAAATATTTCCCAATATCTTGCTACTAGGGCTAAAAAGAGGATATTAAGAATTTTTTTCCTAATACTGCAATAGTACATATATGTACTGAGCTCACTTTTGCTATTATTTTTTCTGATATTTCAAAGTCCAAAGAGAACAAAAATCTATATTTAATGGCCAACATTTCTGAAATTGTGTATCTACTATGTAGTTCATTGTTATCCATATTCAAATTATGAAATAAAATCCTGAATTCAAATGGATATCCCACCCTTCTCAGCACTAATGGTAAGACTCCAGAATTAGTAGTGGGAGACATCTCAGTGACAGTTCCCAACCAGAGAGAAAACCAACAATCTTAACAAAGCCAAACAATTCTACATGTTTAAGTGTCGGGTAAGAAAAGAGAGAGAAAGAGAAAGAAAAGAGAGAAAAAGGAAAGCACTACAGAGGTGTTTGTGTTTATTCTGAACTCTGAAACTAATCTGATTTTCCAATTACTATGTCATGGAAAACTTGTTGCGTAGCAGCTCCAGACCTAGCCTAAAACATATTTTTTTTTAAATAATGTATGTTCTTTTTCAATTTTGTTCTCTATACCTTCAATTTCCAGTTTAATATAAGGCAATGCAGTTTGTAGGGTTCTACAGATTACAACCTAACAAAAAGCTTAATTTATTACTGTAGCTAGTCTGCCAGGACCAACCATGGTTAAGGTGTTAAATGCTCTCCAATTATTTTAAACTATTGCCTAAAACTGTCTCTACCAAAATATTTCCATTTACATATGTATAAAATATTCTTATGTTTGCCTGCAGAACTACAAGACAGAGTTCCAAATGAATACGTTCCTTTGAAGTGTGGAAATTCTTAAACAGAGAGTATCACAATGAACAATTAATAAAAATATTTGATCACTATTTTGATACACAGAAAGAAAGAACGAGATAAAAAAATTAACATAATGAATGATTTAACTTAAAATATTGCCATGCTATTGCTATGACACATTAAAATATGTTAGTGATATACTACATTGAAACATGTATATCATTAAGAAACACTCATCCACACAAAAATTCACCATTACTTTTAATTAAATAAATTCATACAATATGCAAATATATATGATGACTGCTTAGAGTTGCCACCTTTCAAAAATTCCTCACCTGGAGGTTTTTTAATTGATTGTAGATTAATTAAGGGGAGGAGAGAGAGCAAGAAAATGTTTGATCAAATACAGTAGTTCTTAAACTGTTTCATTTTGATTACAACTATGACTGGTGGAGGAAATCAAACATTTTATAAAAGTTAACAGATTTATTGAGCAGGCTAGAAAATAAACCTGCTAGTCTGAATAATTCTGAAGCCATAGGAATATCTTGTATCAGATGTGGGTTTGCCGTTTGGTAGGTAGGGATATACGGCATACATAACAATAATGTATGTAAATTTATTTTTCTTACTGATAAATATTAAAAAAAATCATTACAATGGTACATACTCTGACTAACATTCATGAACACTATTATATTTTAAGTGTGTTTTCTTTCTTTCTAAAATCTTCTTCCAGAACTGTCCTTTTCCACCTCATTAGTGTGAAGTCAAATAGTTTCCAAAAGTGCCATACAATAAGAACTTGCAAGTGAATCATCTGAACCCATTTAAGACAATAAGGAATTGGGTGTAAACTTAAATCACAAGAATTGTGTGAAATAAGAAACTGAAATGACCCTGAGATTATCAAAGTAATTCAGAAACTAGAGATTGGACTTTAAATCCAGTCTGTGGTCAAACCCGAAGAAGTGGCAACTCTATGACTGATCGTATCTAAAACAGACTAAAGGCTGCTAAAGTTTCAAGTAAAGTCATGAAGAATCACTAGCAATATGAACAGAACATGTTAATGAATTACAAGCAAAATTCTTCTCTTAATTCTATACTACACCACAAGTTCTTCAAGCCTTTTGGATCAATTTTAATGAAATGAAGTACTATTTATAGTATGATATAAAAAAGATTTTTAACATAAAAAAATGTACTGAAATTAAAGTAATATACAAAAATAATTATTCTTCTAGACAATTTAATTCTCACCTATATTATAGTTCTTTTGCTGAATAACAATATATAAAACTTTGTGAAACTAAAACAAAAAATATAGCTAAATTAAATTTGTAAAAATATATCAGTATAGTACTGACCTTGATTCAAGAGAATCTGTCTTTTTTAACTTATGAAATCTGATGTGGATATAAAAAAATACAAAACCATTTGTGGGACTTCGATTTCACTCTTAGTAACATGAGATTTATTATGCGCTAGTTAAGAGAGCTATTTCATATACAGTATTTAAAGGAGGAATGAACTTTTCAGTTTGTTTCAATTCAAAAAGGGTTAAGAAATTGTTAGCTGATTACTTCCTTGAAACAGGAAAATTTTCCTATTTTTCTTATTAATGATAATTTAAAAGATGGTTAGAAAGAAAACAATTAAAAACAATCACTCAAAACAGTGATTTAAATGAAATTTTGGGGTGCTTAGAAAATGTGTCTATGTACACACATTATTTATAACATTTGAAATCTTATATACCTCAACTGACATAGCTTAATATTACAAAATGTGGCACAATAAATTCATATGACTAAGTTTACCTTTGCTAAACTGTCTCAATGAGACTACTAGTTAAGTCACATGCTGTTTTACTTGCTTTTCTTAACAAGATGCAAACAATGGCACTGATTGAAGGATATTATAGATTTAAGTTTGAGAAATGTAATACGTTCATGACTAAGTTCAGTTACACATAGTCACATAGTACAATGGCAGGAGAAGTCAAATGATGGAAGAAGACAATTTATATTAATTTTATACTGTCATAAAAATTCTTAGCTATAGGGGAGACTATTATGCCCTTGAATACAATGGAGAGAGGACTGCGGAAGAATAGTTCAAGATGGGAGTTTGTCTAGATCCACAAGAATATTTAAAGCAGATAGAGGATGTTGGAACTCAAACAAGAAAATCCTTTCTTTCAAAAACTTAACATCTAAAAGCCATACACTCCTGCCAAAGTGTAAATTTGGTAGACCCTGGATGATAATTCGCCATCCATTGCTAGACTGATGATGACACAAAACCTGCTTTCATAATACATTTAAGTAAACAGAGATGACTTCCTTTATTTCAGCCATTTCACGAGGAGGTTGAAGACACTAAATATTAATCCTAGAAAATGGTACTTCAAAAACTTAAATGCAGAAAATCTTACAACTAAGTACAGTTTCACATAACAACAAATATAGAAGCAATATCTTATATTTTAAGTCCCACAAATGCCAATAATACATGATTCAGAACCTTTTCAGTAGTTCAAGTTCGACTGATACAATACATAAATAGGCATGAAAGATTAACAATTATTAAATTTTAGCATTATTGCTTCTGCAAGCATAGTTAGAAAATCAAGAAGTGAGAGGACAGATTTTTCTTTTATAAATATAATAGGCCTTTAATCAATATGTTGCTGAATGCCAATTATAAAATTAGTCACAACACTATGAGGAAGATTTAGGATACACTGAGATTGCGCAGCAACAATACACAGTGAAGACAATTTTCAACCTACATAATAAATTTCGTAACAGTGTTACATCTGATTTTCCACTATGCTGATTCAAAATTAACATTAGATCAAGAAAATAAAAATGAATTGTATTTTGAAACATGGGTAAAATATTTTCACATGACATCAGCCTTGACACAACAATTAATATCACAAGAATCAGTTAATGACTTTTGAATGGGATTACTGATCCGTTTCATTCACAAACACTGAACATTTATCTCAAGTTTAGTAACTGATATTTCAACAAAACATTTTATGAACTGTACAGGCAAGTATGTACAAGTAAACTTGCTCAATGTCTGTTGTCAAACCTGTCTGTTGTCGTAATAATAATAATAATTATTGACATCATCTTCATCATTATTATTAACATAGTAAAACAATCCTAATAAAGAATGTTACCTGTTTAATAAATAAGTTTTGACATCATAAATTTAAAATAAGAACGTAGGAAAGACAGACTGTCAAGAGGTACAAGCAACCTTCTGAATATATCAACAGTTATGTGTTGATTCTACTATAAGTTGAATGGCACAGAAATGAATTTCACATAAAAAAGAAACAGCAAGATCCGGTGGTATTAAATTTTCCTCATCATCATTCTCATCATTCACCATCACTAAGTTCACCATCATTAAGTTCGTTTTGAATTTTCATATGTAACAGAAACAATGAAATCTGATTTACATATTGGGAGAAATATATAACCTTTGCTAAGTGATACTGCTTCAGATTCCAAGAAAAGTTGTAAATATAACATTTTCGAGATTCATTACGAAAGATATTACACCACTTGAAGAACATTAAGTAAACAAATATCCATAGAACCTACAATTAAAGATAATTCAAAGAAACAATTTGCATATTTGCGCTTAAGGACATTCATATGGCTAATGGCACATTCAAATGGTCTGCCAGTCAAAGAGGGCTGCATACCTTGCCCACTATGTATACGTTCACTTCATTAGAAAGGGTTCACAAGATGACGTCAACATCAGCTATTCTTAGAGACAAACTACAATTTGCCCAATTTTTCTTTCACAGAATAGTTTGTGTATCATTCTGGAAAATGCACAAGACCAGTGTCGAAATATTCTCAGAGTAAATTGTCTAGGCAAGGTTTTCTTACTTATAATTTTTGGTAGTAATGAATAGATTAAACAGATCTAAATGTTCAAGACAAGCAAATAGCATTTTTTGCACTTTTACATGCATATAATTACAAATACATAGAAAATGAACGAATGTACATGCCAAGAGACCCCAAGGATCGTACAATTATATGAAATAATATATATTATTGTACATACTACTTAAAATAAAGTTTCCTTCTCACAAAGAATTGTGTTATTAACATTATTTTTATTATTACAATAATTCTTTAATATTATCATAATTAATATGTATTATTATTATTATTATTATTATTATTATTATTATTATTATTGTTATGACGATTTGCTATCAGAATACGATTCTAAAAATATGGATGCTTAGACTATCATATATAAACAGCCACTTGATTGCACTAGCGAATTTATGTGAACTATAGAAAGATTTGGTTATGAAAATACAATTTTATAAAATTAGCTTTTACAACTAGTGTGGAAGAAACACAACAGAATAATTCACCCATAACTATTTTTTAACATCAGCCAACTCATTAAAAACATTTACGCCATTTCTCATAAATCACAGTTGTTGTAAGGTCGCAGAGTTCTGCAATGAGCACTATTATGAGTATGTCCGTGGACAGAAAACAACATGTTGTTGTTTTGTATTTAAACAAGCAGATGTCTACAAAAGTATTGAAATGCACAAATGAGGTTTAGTAAATATGGAAGTTCAAAGGAGTAGCTGATGTGAATGTTTTCAGAGAAATGTTAAGCACCAACGAAATGTTTTTATGCATAATCTAAGCAGAAAGAACACTTTCCTGGACTGATTGTGCATTGTAAAGTATTTGCTCCAAGGGAAAAGGGCAGAGTACATGTAGAACAAGCCAGCTCAAGGCCACATACTGGACCAGATATACTATTTAACCTGGAGCACACTGCACAATGTATCATTTTAATATTGATACCAAGGTTGCTTACGAACCCATCGAAGTCTCACTCCAGCATCAGTGCGTATTTTTATTGAAGCAGATTCTGCAGCCCTTACAGTCTCCTTCACAGACTGCATCAAGTTTTGAGCATTGCCAACCAGCATGTCCGTTGCTTCCTGATCCTCCTCTGTACCTTAGGGCAAACAAAACACACTATATATTTCTTGTTTGTTTCTTTTTTAATCAGTTGATTCTTTAGTAAAATGATAATGCACATATTTGCCAAAGAAATTTCAATAAAGAAATCTATCAACAATGGCAATTCATTGCCATACTTCCCATTCACATTACTCATGAGCAATGCAAGAACAACTCATGCAAAAATTACATCATTGCAAGCATTTCATGCACATTTTTAGCACAATATATAAAGGTGACTCCCCAGTATAATCAATTGCATAGGTAAAAACATGTACCAAGGAATTTCATAAAAAATCAGTTTCATGCTATTAATTAATTCACTCTAAGGTACGACTCTTTGAGAATCAGAACCCTCTTTGTCAATATTCATCTTAACAGGTCATTTAGTGTTATGAACTCCATTTTGAACTTATTTAATCTTTTGAGCATCATTGCCGCAGAATTTTCCTTCTATTTTGAACTTCTCTTGATTTTATTTTATTTCTATTATTGTTTTTCCCAGGGCTGCAAATGGAACCTAATACTAAGCTGTGATGTATACATAACTTCATTGGTGGACAAGAAATTCACTAAGTTAGTTCCTAATTGTGAAAGAAGAAATAGACATCCTTCCTAAACTACCAAACCCTGAATTTGAATCATGTGATTTCTAAAACCTTTCTTTCAACATTTAAACATCTGGAAATAAATTTAGAATTTCCTCTCTAACATGTACGATATCAAAAGTCCAATATGTGTCAGCATGTCACAAAATTAATGATGAGATTCCTAGGCAGATACAATACTGTGTATTAAATGCAAAGTGATGTGAATATTAAAAAAGGAATGAACATTAGCCGTGAAATCAAATGAAAATATTCCAGTAAGCTTCCTTGTGTTTTACACCTTCATGTATGAAAGATATGTGTATTACACAAGCATATGTGTAAGCAAGTTCAGAAATTTGTTTAAAAAAATAAAATCATAGCTCTGAGTGCAGTCACTTATGACCTCTTTTTAACATGAAAAGCAGCCTGTTTAAAGCACACACTTTCAACAGTCTCAATCACATTGAAGTCATAAAGGTCAGAGTGCCAAAAATAAATATTTCCAAAAGTATTCTGAAGAAAATTAATATTATATAAACCAGAGGCCAATGTTTATTTGTGTTTAGTATGAGTTGTATTACAGGGTGTCTTGTATAACTCGAAAGCAGAGGAATCTGCAATGTGTTCACACCCCCTAAGAATCTGGTATCACGCAGAAAAAGTTCAATTTTAAAGCCAAACATTGCTACATCCAATCTTTTACTCGATTTACCTCAGTTACCTAAACACCTTACTTTTCAGAGCAAACTGTGTTTAAAGGATTATCCTCAGTTTTAGTATTATTATTCAATAGAAATTGGATTCCAATTGGAAATTCACTTGCTTCAAACAGGCCACTTGAGTGTAGGATAGTTTGAAGCTCATGCTCACTCTCTCACATACAAAATGTCTAACTTTTAATCTAACAGTGTTAAACAATTTGGTTTCATCATCACTGAATTATTCAAGCTGGTTTTTGGAATAATAATCTCCATTTGATAATGGTTTCCAGCCCTGTTTCCTTTTTTTTGTCAAGGAAATGTAGCTCCTGGGCAGTAAATATTAATTTTCTCCCTTTTTCACACATTACATACATAGAGTTGCAGTAACAACTAGTTGTTTAATCTGATTTTTATTTTCAAAAAGCATATGGAAAGTATCAGAATTAAGGAGATTGAATGTTCTCCCACAGTCAAGAATGTGAATAATAATAATAATAATAATAATAATAATAATAATAATAATAATTATTATTATTATTATTATTATTATTAAATTCAAGTTAAATAAGAAAAAATGAAAACGTAGTATAATGGCAAAAATAGTTGAGAAATGTTCGAGAAATTCTGTCTAATATATCTATCATCAATGACATATTGCAAATTTAATAAATAATAGCAGTTGTGCACCATGCAAATGCATAATGACATTAAAAATACTCATGCCTCTTGACTACATAGCATTCTCACATCAATTTAAACACTGTGACATGTAAAACAATCAGTGATCCATTAGACAAAATTAGTGAAAAAAGGTTTTTCAAAAATTTTTTTGATAAAGAACATGTAAGACTTTAACAATGTCTTGAAAAACAGCACTTGGCATTGTTTTGAAATTACATGAGTATATTTTTTAACCCTCAGTCAGGTGCAATACTTTGTCATATATCAGACACAATTATCTGAGGGATTAGGAGCACAAATAATATAAATTTTAGAGAGTCTGATAGATTTTATTAACAGTTTTCATTTATGCGGGATCTGGGCTGTCTGGGTGTCGCCACGACAGGATGGTCGAAACGTCGGCAACACAGCCTTCGACGCGGCGTCATCCGGACAGTCGAGATCGCGTACATGACTCTGGCCGCGGAAGCCTACGACTTCAGTTTTTATTTCTACTTAATGTAATGTTTATTCACCAATGCAAATTCAGGAGGTTAAAATTATGTTAATGCAAAGTCGAACTACTTAAGAACATGTTCACCAACAAAATAAGAAACATTAATGCTGTTATTCTATCCATTATCAGAAAAATATTCGTAAATATAAAAAAAAAAGTAAAATAGCATACTATTTACCCTTGGTCAGAGAGTTAATACACTTGACTTCCAAATAAATTACTTTAAGTCATTATTATATGGAAATTAAAAAATAACAAGACAGGAAATTGTAAGGTGAACGAGCCCTGATCTAACAGATTATTTGTTCTCTTGCAGATGAAGAAAAGTCTGAGAACACTGGCCACAATTTGTGTGGGGTAATAGGAGAAACTACTGAAGAAAATGTGCCTTCCAAGAAATATACTAAAAAGATCTGAAAAGTATATTACTTCATCTGACAGACCACATTGCACCCAACAGAGGGTTAATATATACTGTATAAACCATAATATACAATGAGGATTTTTCCTAAATAGCCTAGTCCTAAAATGCGAAGTTGTTGTATATTCATAGATGAAGTGTAGCTGGTTAAGGTTTACATTTTTACATTGCCATTCCATGTCATGAAATTTGTAAATATTGATGTAAAAATAAACTGTAAAGATGGAAAAAATATTACGTGTATCTACACGTAATTGTGGTCGTATTCTCAGCATCCACTGCAAATTTGCAGGGCAATTCAGACTAATTATTTTTAAATGGGCAGGTGAAGAGAGAATCTCAAATAAAAGGCATTATATCAAATGAAATGTAATGTGAAAATGAATGTTGAGATTTGTTACAAGAAGTAGGTTCGACAAGGCATTCCGGAATTAGTTGAAATTTTTAAAAATTCTCAGGAGGCCTCTTCAAAATTAGGGGATCGTCTTAGATTCAGAGTTTACTTATATTCGGGTAAATACGGTCTATAAGTAACAATATTAAAATATTGACTTTTGACCTGAAACAATAATGTTTCCAAGAACTTAGAAAGGAATTATATTCTATAAAATACTGCAATATATAACAATAAATTTTTTTCTTCTTTTTTTTTGGCTATTTCCTGTAAATTATGAAATAAAAATAAAATAAAATATAATGAATATTTCTTTGGGTTTCCTTAAAGATACAAATCAACACATATCAAGAACAAAATTACTCAACTATTTACATCTGATAGGTCAGTACGTAATCAAATATGTAATAGAGCATATCCCATAAAACCGTTACAAATTGCATTTTTATATTTAAATAAACACGTTCCAACACTACAAAAAAAAGTAACGAACAAAGACTTGAAATATAAAATTAAAAGTGAGAGATAAATGTCTAAATATTATTGAATTGCTAGCAAGTATTATGTTTGATGTAAAGGAAAATGCATTAGTGATACACCAAATATGCAAAGAAGAACAAATCGTGCACTACAATTAGCAAAGCTGAATGGTTACCCCCTTTGACTTCTCCCAAGTCCATCCGTGGAATGATTTCTGTAAGGATAAAAGCAGAAACACAGAATGTTATGATCTATGCATACAAAAGAAAGTAAGCTTTCCTAAAATGAAAATAAGTAGTAGGCTAAATATATGGTTTAAGCACATGTATGTACACAGTAAGTATGAAATGCAAGTAGTCAATTCTGCACCTTAAATAGTATAAGATAAATTATTCAAAATGAATGTTAATTTGGGATTACATAATTAATTTTGACCTGTGGTTGGAATTTCAAGTCAGCTATGAATTGTCTGTTATTTGCTACAGTTACATAATGTCTACAACTAAATTAATGAAACCTATTTTTAGATCACATATTCACATTAATATTAAGCAATTAAGAAATTTATTTTCACTATTCAGTAATACAGAGAAGTTTTTGAATAATGTACAAATCATACAAGAAAAGATCTCATGCACACCTTTCAATACAACTTCACACATATGCACTAAAGTATGTTACTCTCATAATGTCTATTTTAAAATTACCAATGAATCAGTCATCATATTAAGTACATTCCCATATTCAATTCCCTGACTTTAAAATTCGTTGATAATTTAAATTGTTCAGTATTTTGTACAGAACATTATATTTTTCAAGGAGATACTTTACATCTCCGCAAGTAACGGCAAGTAGCAGCTGATAATTATTATGAAGAATACGTTCAGGGTAATGTTCAGGGGCGAAGTTGTGGCAGGTGGAAAGCTAACAAGAGGAGAAATAGTATATTTACGAGTGTACACGTGTGTGTGAGTGTCTCTTCATTTCTTCAAGTGAAATTGCTCAAAAAATGAGTGAACTACTGTTTCATGCCTATTCAAGTGAAATCAGTAATCATATCGCCAGTTTCAGCATGTTGAGTATTGGGCATAAATACTGCACTCTCCTCATTCACAATAAAGGGCTAACCACATTTATTTAAATATTGGTAGCAGTAAATTTAATTTTGAGGTAATAAATATATTTTAATTACAATTATATTATAATTAAATTTATTATATTTTAATCTTTGAGTATGCCATGGCTGTTAGATTTACGTTGTATATAGTCCTGTAATTTTTTCTAATTTTCTATCTTTATAATTGTATTTTAATATTTGTGTATGCCAAGATGCTGCTGGACTTGTTTTATGTCAAATAAATACAATGTTAGTACTAAACACTCCAACTGAATGTTGAATGTGAGTGTGTTGTAGAGGTTGTGCCAGCTGGACTTCTATACTGGGGTTTTTGTAACGTGGTGCGTCAAGGGCAGTCTTCACGATGGAATATCTCACAGCATCTCTTGGTTGTGCCGTTAATGTCATTTTCTATGTTCATTTTCGGCATCTTCCTACAACTGCAATATTGAAGATAGAGATTCCCCCCCCCGTTGAAATCTGTTATTCACAGGCAGATCTTCAAATAAAATTGTGTACAATTTTTGGAATACACAAGTAGTTTTCAAGTAATTTTTGTGAAATATAGGAAATGTTTGAACACTTATGTTTTTAAAATCAGCTCCAAATATTTTCCTGAACTTTTTTTTGTTGTATGTATCAAAAGTCAGTGAAATAAGAACTGGTGCTGATTCTATTTGTAGTGAACACGAAAATTGCAAAAAATTAACATGGCAAAAGTACAACACTGACAATACCGATTTTTATTGTAAATTAAGTCTGTTCTAAAAAATTCTTAAGTCACGTACAATTTTTTTAAAAATGTGTAATCCTTACTTAATTTTTGCTTGGCGTTAATGCATTTCATATTAAAACAACAAAAATTAAACTGCTCCAAATTTTTTTTCACAGATCAAAGGACGGTTAAGAAAATTGTGCAGGCCTAATTTTTTGACTGTTTAAGCAACAACGTAATTTATTATCAAAACGGATCAAAGACTAAACAGATTAAATTCTTTTTGACCATTTTGTCAGTTTTGTGCCTTCGTCTAGTGAAAACGTGTGGTGAGTTGTGAGTGGTGAGTTGTGAGTGGTGAGTTGTGAGTGGTGAGTTGTGAGTGGTGAGTTGTGAGTGGTGTTTGGTGTTCGGTGTGGTGCTTGGTGTGATGTGTGTGCATGTGCGACTCTCTCTGTGTCCGAGCATATCCGTCTGTCCATCTGTTCTCACATGGTTTGCTCACCCCTGGTTAACTTGGCCTATCTGCAACATGAGTTGCCCACCTTTCTGCTGGTAACCGAGGCGACCACAGGTGACTTTTGCATTTTACAAGGGAGTGCCACCTTCAACCTGTCCCTCCTGCACGGCGGAAGCTATTAGCTGCTTCAATTAGTAGTGCATCCAGGCTCCAGTAGTCCCAGTTGCCCCTTCACGAGTGATATGGTCTGAGGCGTGAGGTGACCGAGGTCATTCTCTTAGAACCCAGTTTTGCTATCAATTCTTGTACTATTTCACGTATCTTAAAAATACAAACTCTGTTGCGGAATTGTGTCTGATTTCTGAGGAAACTATCACTTCCATTGCATAACTGCCCCTGCATCTGTGCACGAGTGTCTGTGTGTCTCTATGCATTAGGATATATTGTAATTAATAGGTTGCAATGGTTTAACGAAACAATGCAAGTTTTCAATGTAAAAATAACCACCAAAAAACAGTATTTCAAATGGGTTTAGTTGCGCCACTAACCCCATAAACACCCAATTTTTTGGCTTTTTGAGCTACTTTTCAGAAATTAAGAGATAAATATTAAATGGTATTTTTTCAAAAGATGGTAGGCAGAGGTGGTGTTCACTATATCCGATAACAATGTCTTGGTCACACAACATTATTTGTTTGACCCAAAAAAGTGTGTTACTAGTTTCAATAGGGCTAATTTTATATAATTGTCATGATTCCGGTCACCTTGTTGGACACAATTACACTCGGAGAATATATTCCGCGGTAGTAAAGAATCCACATTGTGAACATGTTCCGAGTAACAATGCATTCAATTTTATTAATTTGCACAATAATTAAATTTGATCAAAGAATTGGTTGGGCTAATTTTACATAAAAAACACAAAAATAGATAATTCTCAAATAACAACCACTTTCTGAATTTTCATCCAAAATACATTTACTTGAAGCAAATCAAAGCTTAAAATCTCTACGAATCATGCTTCAAACAATTAAACAATTTCATTGCAATTAGCTAACATTTGAGCCACACAGTCAGTGCCACCATTGTTCAAGACAAGCCATGCTTTATTCACTGACAGACTGCGTTGAACATGTATCTGGCAATATCTGATGGGTTTTGAAGATATGAAGATTAGAAAGAACACTATGGCTATAAGGTCACAAGTTTGTTAATATCTTAATATTTGAAAAACCCATCCATACATTTTAACAGAACTGGATGCATACTTCTATTAGTCATTCACAATTTCCATTTATTACTTCCGCTCTGTATCTTCCTACAACTTTGTCTTGCGCAATCTCTCCAACTCTACTGTTAAAATCTCCCACTAACAATACATCCTCTCGGTTTGGTTTCCCATTGTCAGCTGATTAAAAAAACCTATCTCTTCCTAATTCGATAGAATTGTCATTCCGCGGCATGAATCCAGCCAACGACGCGGCGTCTCCCGGATAGCCGAGAATTTAACCATTTCAATACCTTTAATTTTAAAATATTGTCACTCACACATGACCAACTATTAATGTTACGTTTATATTTCTGTAACACAGCAATGGAAATTACTCTTTTAGTTCTAAATACATTGTATACATAAATATATGTAGTCTTTTTTATCTTCTACTCCCTGACTCTTTTTCCTTGTTTCTGACTACACAGCAATTTCTATTCCCATCTTTTTAATTTCTTCAAAGACTTTTATTCTTTTCATATTGAGACCCTACACATTCCAGATGCCTATACTCATATATAGTTTTCGTTTGCCAAGTCATTTTCTGGACAGTCCTGCTTCAATACTGGAATATTTAGCGTTTCTGGAACCATTAATAAAGTTTCTTATATTTTTGAGATATTTCAAATCAGGATTTGAATTTAACGCTTTTTAAAATTCCACCCTGGCAGTTACACCCGTGCCTACAAACACCAATTCCAAAGACATTTTAATAATTTCAAACAATGTTTTAGGATACCACCAGAAGTAAACTTGTTTCTAATTTTTGAATTGTTATTAGAAATTTTACAAACTCTGATTAAATATAACTTTTATTTTTTTATAACATTTTTAGTATATTTTATTTTTATCTGTTTATTTATTTTGCACATTCAAATTCTCCGAGAGGCTGCTCTTGATTATTTTCTCCTCCCATTGTCAGTTAACAAGTGATAATGAGTTATGGCTTTCAATATCTTCTCTACCCTTTGTGAGTAAATCACTTGGCTTGATCATTTCGTAATTGTTGCTCACAGGGTGAGAAGTAGCTTCCGAAATTCTAGCGGCAGTGTGTGCTGAAGAATTGAAGAAGAGTGTGCTGAAGAAAGAAACTTTGTAGTAAATCAATTGGAAAAGACAACTTGGGATATCTAACTACTAGAAATTTATGTTAACTGTTTCTTTTTGTACAGCACTGCTTTTTGAAATATGATTAGAAAACAAATTTTTGCTGGAGCCTCAAATTAGCCTAGGCTCTAGAGTCTAGTCTTAGCCTTAAATTTTGCCCAGGGTTTCATAGTTTATCTGAGGTTTTTTGATTTTTCTGTTCACTCACCTATGAGAACATATGCTAATCGATTCTCTTTGTACAGCCCTGCTTTTTGGAACAAAAATGTAGGAATAATGTTTTTGCTAGAGCCTCAAATTAGCCTAAAATTTTGCACATTGTTTCATATTTTTCGTAGGTATTTGATTATTTTGTTTATTTGTCTATAAGGACGTGTGTTAATTGATTCCCTTTGCACAGCCATAATTTGTGGAATTAAAAAGCGGGAATAATTATTTTCTAGAGCCTCAATTTAGCCTGAGACTTTGCGTTGAGTTTGAATTTTTTCTTTGGTGTTTAATTTTTCTGTTAAGTAACCTATAAGGACATGTGTTATCTTTGTACAGCCCTGATTTTTGGAATAAAAATAGGTCAATCTTTTTTATCAAGGACCTCAAATTGTCCTTAAATTTTGGGTAGGGTTTCACAATTTTTCTAATGTTTTTTGGTTTTGGTGTTTATTTGCCCACAAGAAGCAATGTTAATAGTTTCTCTTTGTAGAGCCCTGATTTCTGGAATATAAATGCGGGATTAATTTATTTCCTTGAGCCTCAAATTACCCAAAATTAAATTTTGGTGCTGTCTCATATTTTTGAATTGATTTTGAGATGGATTTTTTACGTAGGTGCTGCTATCTCTAGTCTAAAGCTAGCAGCGCCCATGAATTGGGAAAATCCAAAAGAGCCTAAAATTCGGAAATAAAGCATTTAATAAACTAAAATTTTGGATATAATTTGATTGAAATTGGTTTTTGGGTGCTGCTAGCTTTAGATGGCTCCCCCAGGCAGTGCCTGGACCCATGCTGCAAAAGACACTAAGACACCCCCTTCAATGAGTTTTGAATAGCCATCCTACCCCCTTTTCAACTGTCTTCTGCATTTTAAAGCCTCAATTTATAACATTTTCATGTACAAACAGTCCACTCTCCGAAAAGTAAGCAGCATATGATGCAGCAACTGAAAATTAGAATTTATGTAAAATCTTAGAATGCAGAAGAAAATGAAATGTGGAAAAATGAACTTTTTGTTGGTTTTCAAATTCTTTTTGAGGGTTTGTCTGCACCTTAGGTAACCATCCTCCATTTTGGTGGGACAAAAGTGTAGAACCCTGCAGATCAGCTTCTCACTGCCACTTCCGATAGTTGATAGGAGGGTTCTATGACCGACTGACATTGATCTATGACGCAGGTAAAGACGAAACATTTAAAGAAATGCAAGTAATTTGAATCGACCAAGGTCTTGGAATTACACTTATTTTGCATTGTTTGGTTGAGAGGACATTCTTTCTTATGCAGCAACAATGCCCACAGAATGGAGACAAATATTTCTTTCCAATATTCACCATTAAAGATGAGACTATTAAATGATTGTCACATAAATAAATATATACATATATTTTTCCAAATTGGCATTATTTTTGTTGATGTATGGAAAAAAAATAAAATCTTCTAATACTACATAATAACATATTAACTTCAAAATTAATCATATTATTATTTAATACCTAGGTTCTACATTGTCGATGATTATTTCTTTCTACACTCAAAATCACAGAATTCCATAAAATGTCTGTCAATCATCAAAATAACTTTTATTTATTAATTACTACACAATTTCGTCTTCTCATAGAAAATATTTCCTCACATGACAAATAAAAAAACCCTTCAATCTTTCAAAGAAAATAACGCATACTAAAAAAAATTAGTAATTCATTTTTAAGCATCAAAAGCAGTTAAAGAATTTCACATCTGAGATAAGGGATATCAGCGGCATAAATTGCTCTGGCAGATTTCTCCTTAAATCAATAAGGTAAAATATGTGCTGCTATATATAAGGCTGCAATTTGTCCTGTGTGATATTGGCTTGTTACTTGCATCAAAGCAAATATATTGTCCAGCTCTTTCACAACCAACAAAAAAATAGCATTTACCATATTACAAAGTTCACCAGTTTTTGTAACTTTCATAGTATTCTACATTGGAATCACAATCAAGTATTTGTACCTATGCATTGTAGGAACTTACCTTGCGCACCCAACATTGTAGCTTTGACAGTGGACAGAATCTTGAGTTGAGTACCAATGGTGGGAATTCTCTCACAAACTTGGAGAAGATTCTGCAATAGTCATCGAGAGGCATTACAAACATTCTCTTTACTAAATTGATATAATATAATTAGTAGTATGATTTTCAAGAAAATAATTAGTAAGTTTAAGAAAAACAAATACTTTCATCATGTTATGAAATTCTACTGACTCACAAAAAGTGCTCTTCAATGCAGTTATAGATTTTACTGAAATTCCTAAGTGCCAACTGCTTTAATTAAGTTTAATATGGGAGTAAGAAATTAATATCATAGGATCTTTGAATAAGTAAGTTTTTGCACAGCAGTACAAAAAAAAAAGAAAGACTCATTACTTGCAGTTGTATTAGCAAATGAGTGAACCTGGCAAATTAAAAAGTACAAAATTCTTTGTCATGACTTTGTTATTTTCCTTCATAACTTGACATTAAGATGAAGTTTCATCGAAGGCTGTCATTTCTGAGACAGACTGAAGAGAAAAGACTAAATCACATATAAAAGGAGATAGTCCTAACACACATATTTTTTACACATATTTTCATTCCTATATACTAGTAATACTCAAGATATTTGTAACCAAGGGGATTGTGGCATCTTAATCCATCCCCCATTTTATAAAGCTACATCATTTTACATGTCCATTATCAACATCGCCAATCACTATTTTCATGAAATATGTGGACCTTAACCACACAGTAAATTATGCATCAACTAAATCACCTAATTAAGCATTGCGTACCGTCCTCATCCTCTTGTCAGTGCATTCACGTGCAAGGTCTTTCGCAAGGCGGGTCACCTCTTCACTTGCCTCAGCAATTGCTTTGGCACATGCAATGAGGTCTCGCTTACTGCCACCTTCTCCACGGACAAGTTGACTGAGGCGTCCCATAAGCACCGCCATCTTCTTGGCCGCAGCAATTATGTTGTTATCTTTACTCGACCATTGGCGAACCTCTTGGTGCAAGCCATGAGCAGCAACCTGACCATTAACAATTTCAAATCAATGGATTTTCAAAATACTTTTTAAGTGATAATTGACACAATCTCAAATTTAGAAAACAATCATGGCCACAGTTGGTACTGTGTCCCACTGTCATTGCTTTCACATTTGAAAACCCAAATGTTACCACAATTCAATGCTTCCTGGTACAAGCTGAAACTTGGATATGAGAAATCTGAAAATAAATACAACTCGAGTCAGATGGCTTCCCAGTTGCCATTTGGTAATTTGCCATTTGCTGTCCATCTACACCAGGCAGCGATTCTCATGTTCACTGAAAACAAGTGTGCTAGTAGCAGACTTACCATGACTGAACAAAATTCACATTCATTTCTAGTACACAACACACAGCATTCTTGGCTGATTTGTTAATTAAATGAGGTGTCCTAGTGATGTATAATATAACATTTTTAGAGACATCCTTACAATTAAATCAAATAACTGATAGGAATTAAGGTGAACTTTTCAGACATCCTCCTTCGACTTAAGGATAAGAGTAAAATATTAAAAAGTCTATTAAAGAGCTTTATCTCAAGGAAATCTGGTCAAGTACACAAAAGAATAGGACGGAAGCCACCTATCATGCACATTACAAAAGTATCTTATCCAGAGTATTAGAGAAACATTCACTATTTAAAATTTTATGTTAATTTTAGTTGACAAATACAATCTTTAATACTCTTATTGGTTCTTTTCAACCATCACCCTAAATTCATAAATATTATTTCACACAATATTGAGGCTGTTCTATGTTCATCTTCCATCATAAAAATATGTAAATAAAAGATATCAAAGGTAAAAATCAAATGAAATATTAGGGACTATAGATTTAAAATTAGAATTCATTGGCTTAAATTATTCACCAAAAATCATGTGACTATTTTGCTATTCAAATTGTAAAGCTTTTGAAGAGTGTCCTCCAGATACTGCTATCATAATTTATTTCACAAACCAAATTTCAAAGTGGAAATTAAGATTTTGTTAACTTCATGGAGAATTTTTTCAAAAGGATTTAGTAAACTTAAAGTGGTGAACTTATCAAAAAGTATAAATGTAACCAGGAAATTCTGCAACTTTCAAAATATTTTGTATCTTACACAAGTACAGAATAAATATACTAAACAATTGTTAAGTGCAGCCATTTAAAACAGAAAATCCAACAGTGTTAGTTGGTGCAGAGAATAAAACAGTGGTGTGATATGGAACAGCTATGTGGGATCTCTTTGTGTGAAAAAAGCATAAAATTCTTCAATTTTACCTAACCAATCAGAACAGGGACAGTGGAATTTGCCGGTGGGCTGGGTCTTACTTCCTTGCACCCCCCCCCCCCATCCCCAAGCACTATGATTTATTTTGATGCAATCCAAGGGGAAAAGCACAATTTTTTAAAATTAAAATCTCATCACAAAAACAATACAGGAAAGTGTTCACCTCCCACAATCCAATTAGCAGATTAGGTAAAATTACTGATGGTGTTGTTACCACCTGAGCCATACAGACATTTTGGTTTACGAAATGGTTACAAGGAGCTCACTTTTTTGAAAACGGCTAATGTGGTAGCCCCACTTATTAAAACATGAATTTTGTTAGTTTGTCAGTTTTTTCGCATACTGTAGTTATCAATGTTATAATACTATTTAATTTTATATTTTTTAGTTTATTTTTAACTACATTGCAATGTGCTGTATTTTGAAATGTTTGGTAAGTACCTCTTGAACAAATTGTCCTTTAAATTATATTTAATAGTGTTACTATTGTGCAGTGGACGTATCTAAGTCCATAAAAATTAATGAAATAAAGTAAAAATCATAATCATAATTCAAATTCCCAGCAGCAGATAGAGAAATATAGTCACCACCAGCTGTCTAAAATTTAACATACATTTTTGCATTGTTGATGAACTTTGATACATGTAGTGTATTACATCTCTGAACAGAATAATTCAGATTATTATTCCAGAAGACAATTACCTAAGCAACTATTTGATATTTACATTACATTTATTTGATGTTTTGGTCTAAGATATAAAAAGTCATAAGATATTAAAAAGTTTTGATGGTTCACTTATTGACTGACAGGAATCATTTATTGACTGACAGAACACCCTCTTTCGGTGTAGGTGATCAAGTCTGCGTGACAGGCATTCTCTGCACTTTTAAAGAAATTCATTTTCAATTTACAAGGAGTACCAAACAAAATTTCAAAAAACAGATATAGTTTCTCTTGACACAAAACCCGCAAATCCTCTATTCCTATGCACAGAACCAGGATCTGGCTAAGGGAAGGTCACATGTAAGATTACAAATGCTTTGAGGAAAGTTCAATTTGCAATTATTGTAAATTATCTCTTGGAATATTCAAATATTTAATGATATAGATAATTAAGAAGTAACACACCTCAATCAAAAAAATTAAAAAAAGGAAGAGGAAAAACAAATTTCTTGTAAGGCAAGAGTTTAAGTACACTAGAGATTCCATATGCCAAAACCCAAAATATGATAGCTTCTTCCCAATCCAATTGCCCGATGACAATCCTAAGTGATTTCCCAACAATAGTGCAGATGAAAGTCACAACTATTTCAAAAGTTAAATTCATTTTCTATTGGTCTTGTTCCATCGCAAAAGGCAATAGTAAATCTAATTATGATTTAAAATACAATTCAAAAATTCAACAAGCTTTCCTGTAAACGCAAAGACAATTTGTAATGCAGGGTGGCATTTTCACTCAACTGGTACTAAAAATTTCCTTGCAGTTAGATGTGAATATGCACACTGTATGTATACAGTAAGGGAGAAAATGGTAACAATGAAAATCTGTTGCTTTTCAATTTGGGAGAAAAAAAACAACAACACACCATTCTCAAAGGATGAACAACTTAGGATATATCTTAATATGAGTCTGCTTGAAACTTTGTATTAATTATTTTGTTTACATCAACTCCAAATAAATTCTTATTACAAATTACTTATTATAAATTCCTATTACCATACAGAAATATTAAATTCTCAATGTTGTCATTATCATTCAGCTAATATCTCTGAGCATTTACTGACTGTTCCTCTCATGCTGTAATGAAAGTACTCATAATCTAAGAAAGAAAAGATTTTTATAAATTGATAAAGAAATTATCATTATTTAACAACCTTGTTAATTTAGTATAATTTTTGCAAAAGGTTATTTGTAATTGCTGCTCAAAAACGAGTTACAAACTGATGACTGCTAAAGATCTCCACATAGGTAAAATTGTAGTGCTCAAGTTTTGCATTTTTATACAAACTTTTTAAGTTTTACCTCTTCCCACACCTGGCTATGTCCAAACATCCTTTCACTATTGGGTAGTCGTCAATAAGGAAACTGACAAAGGGACTCTTACCATAATAGGCTGGTTTGGTTGAGGAGCCTGCAGGAACATATCATCCTCGTCATCGGTTTCAGGCGGAGGAGGTCGTGGAGGGGGGAGCTCTCCTCCGGGAAGTGGTGGCCTCGGGGGAGCATAATCTGTGGGACCACATTCACATGAGGAATATGCAAATAAGTGAGTGAGACACACAGAGAAATATACATATGCATGTCCCTAAGACACACTACTGCAATTTCATAAATAATGTGAATATTTATATTACACTATGACAAAGTCAATTTACAAGAGCATCAACAAGGTCAATGCTGAAAAATAATTTTATACTTGCCTATTGATAAGCTGAAATATAAAATGTCTCCCAAAACTTATGATTTATTTTCTCTGCTTGGTTGTTTAAATGAATACAAAGGGGTCCAGTCACAGTTAACAAGTAGAAATATTTAAATGGTATTACCACAACCTGAGAGGTTTGAAAGCAAGGGAAGGAAAGCAAACACAGGATATAACATTAAAGTCAGTGCACTGGATCTTCAAACATGAAGGGCTACAACAGCAGACACTTTCTCACATTCTTTGTATCTGCTCACGTTATTTCCAATAGATCATACAGACAAACAAAGATAATTTCAAATACAAATTGAACATCTTGAACTAAAGGCCATCCAATACATTGCAATATGAATACATTTGAAATTACGATATCATGACCTTATGCATATCTGCATACACATTCTTCTTGACTTGAATATACTATTTTATTGAAGGTAAAAAAACGTAACAAATTTGATTAAAATTAAATAGTTGCCAATGACTCAAGCAAAGAAATTAACTAAATAATTTAAAAACAACAATTACAATTACACCGCACTTCTGCCACTCAATATTAGACAGCACTTACCAATGGGGTGGTGTGTGAGTGTGTGTGTATGTGTGTACAGTGTGCTGTGGTGTGTCGGTGCGTTACGTGTGTGGGAGCGCCATGTGTGTGTGGATGCGTGAGCGTGAGTGATGTGAGTTACATCCTTAATGTTCTCCAAATTGAACCAACAGATCTGGTGAGATGTAGGATGCGGTGGAGAAATAAAAACATAAATATAAGGTACTCTACAATAAAATATAAACAAGATATCCAGCATCTAGGAGAACAGCCATTCCACAAGTCGAGCAACTAATATTTGACATTTGACAAAATATTTGCAGAGGAAATAATGTTGAAGTTAAGAAATAACATACCTTTCACAAAGGGTGGTGATCAATAATAACAATTATGAAGGGTCAATTTAATTAGACAACAATGTAATTTTCATTTACATTAAACATATCCATCTTTACTGGGCACCCAATGTGTTTTCAGAAAATGTGAACAAGCAGGCGGAGTAAAAAACTGCAGGTTACTTGATACTGCAACTTCAATAATACTAATATTAATACTACAATTCCACTGAATAGTGGCTGCACCAATTTCTTTATCATTGATAGATTGTTTAGTGATTCTGGGAGCAACTGCCAAGATCATTAGTCACGTAAGTGTAGTACGTGTTTTATCACGAGGAAGTGGCTCTGACCTTCCCCTGCTGGCTAGTGAGATCCAATGTCGGTTTACAGGGATTTCCCCCATCAGATATCGCCCTAGTCGGAACCAAGCCTAATACTACGCTCCCAACTACTCTCCCCACATGTGTGAGAGTATAGTGTATCCAAGTATAATTATGTGTAAATAAGACATGATGATAGGCCCAGAAAGAGGAAGGAAAGATCGTGCCCTATGTGTGACCCTTTTGTTAGACTACTACTCCGGCATTCGCCTGGTTGTTAGGAGAGACCAAAGAAAACTTCCAATCAGAGCAGCCAGTGACTAGAATTCTCCTCCAGAAAGTGGCTGAATGCAACCTAACTGACAATCTAGTGTCAAAAATCCTGTCACCATCGAAACTCCAATACTAGGACCTCCCGGTCAGAGGCACTGCATTGATTGCAGTTGATGCTCTGAGACACCTTCATTATTTTGCAACAGGTTCATTTTTCTTTTTCCCACAGTATATTTTGTTACATAGTGCAAATCCATTCACTGAATCACAGCACCAAAAAACTTTTACACGATCATAATTTGTGTTACTAGCGCAAGACGAGTAATCGAAGAAGTCTGGAATGGTTGTGTATAAATTCCAACAATTCAAATGTGCTTCTTAGGCATTCAACGGCCGTTAAGGGGAAACAGACTACTGGGCCCTCAAGGCTCACTAAGTGGAAAGCACTATCTACTGAAAAACATGCAAAAATCTCGTGGCTTTCTGGACAGTCGTTTGTCATATGATAAGAAACAATGAAATGGGTATCATACAAGGACTCATCTGTAATGTGAATGGGAAAATATTTACTGCAAAAAGAAAAACCGCTGGGCCTCTGAGGTCCCTTAAATGCACAATGAATTACCTCATTGAATTATCTAATTGAACTATCTAATTAAATATTAGAACAATTTTAATTTGTCTATCCACAACTTGGGCTGAGATTCCATAGATTGATGAACTCAGTTAATCATTTTTTTGCTCAATAGTGATTATTGTAAATTAGTTGTAGCTTTATAATTTAATTTTTGAATTGTTACTTACTTGTACAAAGTCAATTGGTGTAAATAATTAAATAATTTAAATAAAGAATAGTTTGCTTGAATAGTGAATATCAGGCAACTCTATTTATATTCTCAAATTGTATTAGAGAACTGAATCCTAATATATGTCTCTTCATAGTTAGCCTCAATAAAACCCACCAGATTTACTAAAAAAAGTTCATTATTTGAGGTGAACCCCTAGTCAAGTCACAAGTTTCACTAATAAAATACAGGTGTTCTATTAAAATACAAGTATTCTAACAAATTCTAACAAAATGTTCATTGCTGAAAAGAAGAGAAATGTATAACTTTTCAATGAGGATAGTTCACAACTGAAGGGTGTATTGGGAATCTAATCTCATTAAAAGTAACGCACTTGTTTACAGTGGAAGTCATACACTGAACTATCAACTGTAGAAGTCAATTCTTTAATCTTTTTTATGATAACTCATTCCGATAAGTAAAGCTCCCTCTTTAGCTATGGTTAGTATTACTCTGCAAACGTGGCTTCTTATTAGTAATACATACCGTTGATATGTAAAGTGGTCATGTCAGGTGGTGGTGGAAGATCAGGTGAAACAGTAACAGCTTGTCGCACCTGACCAACGGCTGTCAGGAGCTAAAGGGCAAATACAGAATATGCATTTAATCATTGATCCTACACCTCACCTAAATTTCTGAATGCTTACATGCAATGCTGAAACTGCTTTCAATATATCCCATTTCAAATGTTTACAAAAGTAACTGACTTACTTTACCTTAAATATTTATGTATAAAAATATTTAAGATCAAATATGTCACTACAAGAAAAAATAATATATTTTTTTTAAGAAAATGATTTTAGAATTCTACTTTGAAACTGTTCTGAAGATACTGCTTATATCCATAATGATATACATTTGAAAGTGAATAAAGCATAACGAGAAATAATTTCAAATAATATTATTTCAAGTTTCAAATCAACATCTTGTACTGTCAAACACAGGAAAGATGATAAAAAGAAACTTTACTGCTTTGTTGGATTGCTTCCATCGAGAAACAGCAGTGCCATCTTGAGGATTAACAGCGACAGCTTTTGCATCTTGCACCATTGGAGGTACACCTGAAATTATAAATGATTGAATGAATGAATGAATGAATACTCAACAAATCCTATCAACATATTGTATTTAGTAAAACTGACACTTTCACAATTATAACAGAACTCTTCTGAGCAACTGACCTTATTAAGGTAAAAATACTTCTATAGTCCAAAATCTTTTGATGATTTTAATCTTCAAATTTCAAGATATATTAATCCTCTATAAGTACACCTACATTATTGTTATGTGGTCTTCTCCAGGGTTAGACAGACAATACTATTATTTTCTATTTTATTTTTATTATAATGAATAAACATAAAAGGGTCATATTTGTGATAAGGAATATTTGCATACAAAAATATATTCCTAGGTTTCCAAGAAAGTAATATTTAGTGGTATAGAAGTGTCATGGAATGTCATAGAGCGAAATGTGTTATTACCACAGTTGCTAAACTAAGACAAAACTACTGAACATTATTGATTAGTAGGCCAATTTAGGATGAAAGCAACAGTTATGTGGTTTTCAGCATTTTAACTTCAGAAACTTAATAGTAGATGATCACAATAGTTTTGGATGCTACATGATTAGGGCAGATGAATTTGTGGAATTAGGTTATGATTTTTGAAAAGACGTACTGATTGGAAACATTGGTTTGAAACTGATATCTTTTATAAACAATTCATGACTACATTTTATTACTTGTTAGCTTACTATTTGATTTTCTTGAAGTAATATGAAGAATAATCATTGTACAAATTGGTTGAGGTAAGTCAGAATTTTTCTATTAGTTAAAATACAAAATACTTATAGATATGTTACGTACTGAAGAGGATCTCACACTTGGGAATTGAAAAAACTATTAATAAAAATTAAAATTATGACTGACATCATTGCTTATTCCAATGATTTTGAATTTACGACTATTTGTTTTGAACATCACTTTCTACTGGTGTTCAAAGCTTTCTAGCTTTCACTTATTTTCTTTCTCTCTGATAAACTTCATTATTACGGATTACAATTTAAAATAACGGACTCAGGCATATCTAAAACATTTTTAAGCATACTACATGCTTTTTATTCTAACAAAACTGCTCACTCCAGAGCACTCTGGAACAACGTAGTAAGATGCAAGGGAATGTTCAATGAATCGCATCATAACGAATGTTTGCAGCAACACCCTGAAGAGCATTCACACATGAGATTCCAAACTGAAATGAAAATGTCAGCAGTCATGCTGACTTCCTAATGGCCTTCTTGGTCCACAACAGTCTTTCAGATTCAGCCACTAAACTTCATCCAGAAAGCACCAACAAATTGCCGAAGTAGTCAAAGTGTTTCATTGCTCAAGAAACAAATTTCTTACCCAGTAGATAATTTTAAAGAGGAAAACTGGTGAAGAACTAGTTTTCTGGAAATAAAGTTAATGTAGGAGAATTGTTCAATTTCTCATACTTAAATCTGCCTTGATATCTCAGAAAATTATAATACGATTAATTAAGATTTGAAAGCTTTTGCTTTTATTGCTTGGATTAATTACTTAAATTTAGAAAAAGAAGGGATTTAACAGAGGGAAAATGTCTTTCAAGAGACAATTCTTAATAATTACTTTTGTTTTGAAAGCATCAGTGGCTGTTTTAACAGGGATTCCACTGAATTTGAATGTTTTCATGATTAAATAGTAAGATGTGACTTACTGGTTCAGGAACAAAGAAAATAGAACAGGTTGGGACAGTTTCTCGCCACCACTCAATACACCCGAAGCAACATATTCCCTTAAACTTACAGCCTTGCACAGTATATGAAGCATGGTTCACTCTTTCAACAAAATTAGGATCCTCTGAATTATCACTTTCTTGCTTGGCTACCATCAGTACTCGATTGGCAAGACGAGCGATACTAGATGTATTGTCCACCATCTTTTGAGGTTGGTTCTTTCTAATAGATTCTTCACAAAGAAGAGTATGTTTTCGAATCTGCTCCTCTGTAAAAGAGAAAAGAAAACAGCATTTTTTTAATCTCTATTTCATTTCAGTATCATATGGTTTTAGTAATTCCTCATTCTAATTTTTGTTAGGAGGTATTAAAAAAACATTTATATTTACAATATTTTAGCTTTCTTAAACCCCCTCCAACTTTCTTAACAACTTAAAAAATCCCGACTTGGTGCTATTGGCCAACGAATACCAAAACTAAACATTAAAATTCTATAAAGACTGTAATATTCTCAAAGAAATCTAATTGTAAAAGGTATACTAGTATGGATACTGAAAACTAATATTGTAACAAAAATAACAAATAATGTCTGTCTTCACATATTTATATACATACTGTATTATATTGTAAAGTTAACATATAAATATTATTAAGTTGTATTTAAAGTAGTCGCTAATGACCACAGCTGTTGATGTGACTATAATAAACTAAAAAATAAAAAATCTTAAAAAATGTGCTAACATCCTCCAGAGTTAAATATTCAATTTCAAATCTTCGAATACTGCTCACTTGCTGAGAGTGTGATTTCACTAAAATTTAATAACTCGCTATATTTTTGATTAATTTTAACATTCATTTCTAATTTGAAGTCAATAATATAATCACAAAAATGCTGTGAAGATGTTCATTTACCGTCAACCCCCTCCCTTGTTTTTATTCTTGTTACAACTCCATTCCCCTAAGAGTATGTATAAATTTTTGGTGAAGGACCTCATTATTTCTTTGTATTAAATATTTGAAAGTAGTTAGGAGGAAGAGCAGGCATCACTACCTGAGCCTCACCACCCATAATGACATTACATGCCTTTTCTTTGTTTATTTATTCATAGTCATGCCAAGCTGTGATCAATCACATTGATTCTCTCAGAAAGAGTCTAAGTCATAAAAGATTTACAATGAGGAACACAAGTTATTTAAAATTATCAATGATGTCTTCGATTCTATAAAGTTGAAATCCTTGTTTTCAGCGAGAGATCCGACTTTTCAACTTAGAAAAAAATATTTCACAATTCAAATGTATGGAATTTTTTACTACTTAAATTCTTAAACTAAATTAATGTCTAAATGAGGTAGTAGTGAAGAGTGCCCAAATTTTAATAAATTGTCTCTCCAGATGCTCTTTTAATACAAACTTGCAAATATTCATTGATAAATTAATTAAATTTATTGCAACATTAGAATTTATATTATATTTTATGACATTCTTATAGCATTTCATTTTCACTCGTTGTTAATAACCTACATAAATAAATGTCTCCACATTTTTTCAAACACCGTTTGCAGGAATGCTAAACACAGTCATACTTTTCTTTGCAATATGTTGCTTTTTATTTGTTTGAAGCAATACAACTGTAATAAGGATAAGTAAGAGAATATTACACAATTAAATACTTCAAGGTAAAAATACTTATTGTGAAATGGTATAATAATAATAACAATAATTCTTAATAGTTAACAAGCCTATCCAAATTATGTCACGTCTACAATGAGATTCGTATATTTTATGAACAAACCTGACATTCTAATGAAGTCAGCAGAATCAGTTGCTTCATCGCACAATGCACGTACTCTCTGCACACTATCAGAATATTGAGACACAAGGTTCTCAAAATGCTCATCAGCTGCTTTACTCTCAGGATAATTCATACGAATGCGACCAGCATTGATCAATTGAGGTGTCAAGCTCTCCACCTGAAAATTTAAAACTTATATCTCCAATAGTCATCATGTTCTTTTTAGAATGATTGAAAACTGCTGTTAAACCAATTTTTTTCAATTCACAACTTTGTACTTGGAAACTATTAGACAGTTTTAACCAACGAACAAATAAAACCTTTTTTTTTAAGCATTCAGATAGTAATGGCGATGGCAGTTTCAATATACAATTAAGTTTACCTAGCTCCTATTCAACAAACAATTAAAACAGAAAACAACTAAACAAACATTTTACAACTAATTTTTAAAATCAAACACAAATTCAAGTGATGCTTTCTGTCACTGTAGTAATGTCTAACAATAAGGCTAATAACCTGAGTAGCTGAGTTCAAAAGGGCTTCTGCCAGCTTCTTGTTTCCACCACTGCCTCCAGCAGCTACCATTCGAGCAGTTTTTGAAGCGCGATTAGAAAACTGTTGCAATTGTTGGGCTTTCTCAACAAAGTTATGTTCAGCACCAGGGATTTCTAGAATATTAAAATAACACTATTATTCCTAAATGTTGATAAAAACTTAAATAAGAGCAAAAGAGAACAGCAATAGTAATTTAAAGTTAATTTTTTAAAAAAATTACATTGAAATAAACATATAAATAACCATTGAATAGAACATTTAAAGTAAAAATTAACTATCTTTTCTCAAACCCACATGAAGCCAAAAACTGTTCCCTCAAGAATTTATCCTTGGACTGTTCTTTTTTCATATACTTGATTTCAGGAATAGGATCAAAAATAATTGCTCATGCGAAGGCAAAGGAGCTCTCTTTTTTAGAACTTGACTGAAGAAATCCATTCAGGAGGTGGAGTTAATGCAATAATAAAAGATTTCATGACAGAGTTCCTTGTCATTCCCAACAAGCTAGCAATTGAAAAATTAGCCAAATTGGACACCAACATGAGAATTGTTGTGTGGATTAGTGAATTTCTCCAAGATTTAAAACAAAATGTACAAACAGGTAAAAAGTTCTCAGACTTTGCCTCTATTTGTTATCCAGGCACTCTCAGGGAATGGCAATTGCCCCACTTTCTTGCCTTTATCCCTAAATTGATACAGAACATTACATTGCAATCATGATTGTTTGCAGATAACTGTATGTTCTTCCTAGCAATTGTATCAAATGAAGATATTGAACATTTGCAACAACAACAACAACAACAACAACAACAACAACAACAACAACAACAACAAAAGTCATCAACATTGTGAAAAACTTTCATTACAACTTCATTAGTAATGAAGCAGTTCTACTGCGAAGGCGTTGGCTTACATGTCACTTATTTGCCCAATTTTAGAATACAGAGCTGCTTGCTGGAATAATTACAGAATGGGACAAAGAGACAGTCTACATAGAATTCTAAGTCAGGCAGAAAATATTTCTCATTAGGCAAGCACAGTCATTGCTTTATTTGGGAATATCAGAATTGCATAGAAAGAAGACTGTCATTTGATCTCCATTTACAGCTTACACCAGAGATCCAGTATGGGGGTGAAATTCAGAGGCAAATTGAAAGACTATGCAACTATGGCAGAGGGGGTATCCTTACAAACTTGTACAAAATAAGAAAAGAACAGACAACCAATTACTGATGAGATCTTGGCTGTCAGGGTGATGCCATGTCGAAGGTTGGGTTGACAACGTTTTGACCACCTTCTCGTGGTCTTCCTCCGGGAAGCGTCTTTAAGACTAGCCCTGAGGAAGACCACGAGAAGAACCTTCAACTGATTTTCAAATTAGAAAAGAAAATATTTGAACAGCTCACATTGACAAGTTTTTAAAAACTTTCTTCACGTTGTGTGAATGTTTCAACTACCCCCCCCCACACACACACACACACACAAAATATAGCCTACTGAAGGTAACTGGTGGCAATGTTCTTTTTATGTCAATTTATTTAGTAAGAGATAATTTTATAATATAAATAAATAGATTATGGTATCAATAATTTATTAAATATTTGTAGAATATCATCATACCTTCTGCCATGTGAACAGCATCAGTGAACTGTTTCAATGGTGTATTGATGTCAATGAAATCTTCCACAACTCGATTCACGACAGCATTTTGAATTCGATTTTTGAGTTCATACAATTTTTGTGATAGTACCCTATAACAATAATAAATTAATTCAACAGACACATTTTATATTTCTGTTAAAGATTCTGCATTAATTAAGAAAATAATCAACTGTAAAATTTTGAAGAAAACTAAACTTTAAAGTGCATTCATTCCTAACCATTTCAATAAGTTTAAAATGTTAGACACCAAGAGATGAAAACAATGCGACTTGTCGACGTGAAGATGTGAACACAGTAGCTAGACTTTATTATTGGAAATAGTATTGCAGTGTGGAATTTCTTTAAACTTTGGCTCGTAACAACATGCATGACAAACAACCATACTATCTTTATTAAAATATTAGCCTAAGTATCTGATCGAATAACAATGTTCAATTCAGTTCAACTGCTTTCTTGTGGCTAACAATTATTTTTTATGAGTCACATGGCCTAACATAAGCTAAAGAAAGGAGTAAGTGACAAGTCATATAACTATAAATATCAAAACTGCAATGAAACTCATTTTCAAAGTTCCTCAAACTGGCAATGTTATACTTAGAAAGCACATAATTACAATGTCTTAATCTTCTCACCTGGCAATTTCTTGAGCCTGGGAGCTATTACCCATTCCACGACGACACAAATCACTCAGTTGATGAGATAGTGTATCAACTTCATCACAAAGGCCCAAGATTTCTGCTTTCTGAATGCCAGGAAGCCCTTCTGCCACCTTTAACCAGGAATACAGATGATTAATGTAATAAATCTATTCAAACTAAAAATGAAATATTTTACATTCATGTAGTCAAAAATATAATCAAATGCATGCAGAGACTAATGTTAATCATGCAACTGAGGCATCTTCTATGGATCCCATTTCATTGCCCATGTCCTCTACACAATTTATTTTCAGGAATATGCACTCTACCATAAAATGCATAAAACTTACTTGAAAAGAAAAACTACAATTACACATCAAAGTTTATTTCCCAGGTAACCTACAATTTGAATAATAGGCAGTTAAGGAAGAAGTTACAATACAGAGGAATGAAAACACTGCCCTTGCAAGTCCTGCATGAAATTTCAAAGTCCCATTCACAGCCCAAATACACTATCCATTTCAGTGCTAAGAGAGGCTGAATTGATACTATGCATTGCATGATGGTGAGGAGTTTAATTTGGAGATAGACTAGGAGATAAATGTGATTTAAGGAAATGAAAACATTCATTTTATTTAAAACAAAGATACCAAACTGTTGGTCATTGGAATGTAGCTAAATGCAACTTTCAATAACCAACATATCTCTCTAATTTATGTAATGAATGTCAAAGTTTTTGAGAAATAACACACAAATAACAACCCATCTCTAGCAGACAAACAAGGCATTGAGACCTACAACGGTTGCTATTTAAGTGATTAATTCAGTTATATTAAGACATTACTAAAAGAGAGTAATAGCTCATAAATTTATGGTTATAATTAATATTTACTGGTAAATACTGTATTTATCAAGTTTGTAAATTTCCTCAACTTGATTTTTTATTCCTGATGTCAACTGCTTGGACTTCATGAAATGACTAAGGTTTTTAACTTGTTACTTAGATTATATGCCAATTACAATATTCAGCAGCACTAATTTGGAAAGATGAAATAGAAAAGAAAAGGAAAGAAAAGGAAAGAAAAGGAAAGGAAAGAAAAGGAAAGGAAAGAAAAGGAAAGGAAAGAAAAGGAAAGGAAAGAAAAGGAAAGAAAAGAAAAGGAAAGAAAAGAAAAAGTGCAGCTAAAAAAAAAAATATATATATATATACCCAATCAAGTTTGTATATTATTTTTTAACTAATTGTAGGCTACTCATGTACAAATATAAACAAAATGTGATTAAGTGAAGAATACCACTATACAATATTTAAAAAGTCTTTCCACTAACCCTCCAATTGGCACAGTATTTGAAATAATCTTAAAAGTTTGTAGAAGTGGGTGGATCAGTGGTATCATCAATGTACCTTTGTTGCTTAACATCACTATATTTTACTGCTGTGTAGCCAAGTACAAAAGTAAGGTATTTATACATAATTTGCATTTGGGAAATACACAATGCCTATGTAAATAACGTTCCATTAATTTTAATCCATACAAATTCCTCACACTTAAAACATTTTTCAATAATTGTGCCAAAAGTACAAAGCAGTAAGCAAGTAGTGATGGAAAGAGTGTCCATTCACGCTCTCAAGAAAGGAGAACAAGCTAGTTCACCTTGCCAAGTTAAAAAGCAACACATGAGTAGACAAAAGCCCAAAAGAAGTTTCTTGAATATTTTATTTTGATATGTGCAATACAATTGGTTCTTCTCAAGAACAGTTGCAACTGTGCCAACTGAGGGAGTTAAATGGCAACAAATTAATATTATATTTATCCCACAGACATTACGTTAATATGAAACTATTTCCCTACATTTACAACATACACAGAAGAATAACCACTGACTTGAACAAGATGCAAAATTGTTTTGAATTCAACAATCATAATAAAATCACTGTTCCGTAGTACCAAAACCAACAAATTGAATGAAGTTACTCACATTACTCATTCCATTACTGACCTTTCGTTGGTCCTTGTAAGAAAGCAGAAACAAGTGAGAAACTGTCAGAAATAGTTCAAGCTTACTGTAGTTAAAAGATAATTAAATCATGATTTGCATGCTCCCTTTTACAATAATTTTAGTCACCAGTTTAGTCCAAACCTTTTTTATCATCAAGACAATCTATGCAGAAAGATGTTCTATAATGAATACATCGTCCAGTTTTCTTAATTATTATACTTTAGTACAAACAAAAACAACACAATGTGTAAAATTGACTGTTACTGGATACAGATAACATAACAAAATTGGTATTTAATTTATTTTCAGATAAAACCAGATACAAAATATTGTTTCTCCCTTCCTATCTAGGTTGTTCTGGTCATCCCTTACTTCATCCACTACAATCCTCTGATGATTTGACGAATTTTTGAGGATTAACATTAATACACTAATGCAGTCACATTCAGAGTGCAATAATTAAAAAGTTGAATTTACTGTTATAAATATTAGGTCAAGACAGACAAAAAAAATTTATTCATTCAATGAGGAGCAACATGTTTTGCCTGTGAATGTTATGGCAGGGGCGTGAGTTGCCTGCAAAGCACAACTCATGATCAAAGTGCAAATAGTGAATTGAAGTTACAACCCAACATGCTTCTTCAATTTAAACTTGGTGGGGTTACACTTTCACACATTTCTAAAATTAAAAAGTGACATTCATACATTTTCCACAAACCAAGTTGAATATAAATTATTCAAACACAATATCCTATTTCTCATGTTCACTTGCAAGAATAAAATATTTTACATTTGCACTCTATTTTTTAGGCACTGACAGTATAGTATGATTGTTCTTCATTAGAAGACTACATAATGAAGGTCAAAATGTAAGTGAAGAGCCAAGGACTTGGCATCACCTGGAAAGCCACAAGCAAGCATGTGACAATCTCCAGAAGCCCACAACAAAATCCAATCAATAAGATCTAATTCCAATGTTTCCATCTTGAAAGGACACTTTAAGCTATTTACACAATTTCCCCCTCTATTTTTCCTCACTGGAATTTTTTACACAAACATAAGTAGTAAAAAATTAATTTTGACACTAATTATGTAGTTTTAACTGTAATAATCCATTATCACTTAATTAATAGAGTATATTTCTTCCAATATATATCGCTACAGTGAAGACCAGAGTTGTTTTATCAGATACTAGAAACTCTAGCATAAGACATATTTAAAAAACAAACAAACAATAATTTGCTTCCAATAGCAGGAAAATATTAGGAGAAAACATGAAAAGAATATATCACCATCACATAACACATATCAACTCCAAAATATGTTAATGTAAAAGGTAATCACAGTATATTCAACATCATTGAGGTACCAAGGTGTCAAATTACACCAGTGCACAATCACATTGGAAACATGTGTAAGTCAACATGAAGTGGCATAACAAAGACACAAAACATAAGGTAATAGCTGCAAGACATGCAATTAATGTGCAAATTAATGCAAGTACAATGAAATGAAAGACGTCGCAAATTTACATTCCCTTTTATTAATAAAAGTTTTTCAGTGCAAAATGAAAGGATACTGTGAAGAAAATAAAATTAAGAAAAAAGGAAGGAAGAAGAGAGGTAAGAAAAATCTGAATTACCCCTGATAAATTATAGTTACAAAACAAACATTACAAAAAATAATCATTAAAAGTAAATTCAAAATCAGTGAAGATTCATCATAGAGTTTTGAAAAACTGAAAGATTTTCCTGTATAAATAATGATGCATGTAGACTTTTTTTATTTCAAACTATTTCAAGTTTTGTGCTTTTATATGACAATTATTATGTAATCGGCTTGAAAATATCCTGTTTGGTATGATAGAGAAATTATGAACCAGATCAAAAGATTAAAAAATATATTGCAGAAACAATTAAAGTTGGACTTCACGTCAATTCAGATTTTAATGATAATACGGCTATTATAGAACTTCTTGGTAGCGATTTGAAAATTTTAATTAGAAAACAATAATGATTTAACAGAAATATTGAATAGTCTCTTGTTAATGATCTTGTGTAATTTTGGGCACACACTACTGGTGCTTCTACAACTGTTAGAATTCCAACAACTATGCATTACAATGGTAATAGCACTTCAAAACCTCTGGCTATTGTGGATACCTTTTCAAGCATTTCTTCATTGTTTTCAATGATAGTTCTGATGCTCCCTTGGTTGAAAATTATGGATTATTGAATCAGCTTGCGAATGAATTATTTCTAGATATTGACTTCGCTAAGGAAAAATGTCTTCTATGCCTGACAAAATAACTTCTGGAGAGGATGAAATATCTTCAATTTTATTTCATAAATGTGTAGATGCAATATTTGTGCTCCTTTTTATGATTTTTTTAAAAAAAGTGTCAGGTACATTCCCTTCTATGGAAGTCTGTCGTGTCTTTAAAAAAGGTGATCCATCTTTGATCAAGAATTATAGGCCTGTTTCTTTATTGACTAATTTTTCAAAGATACTCAAGAATCACCTTTATGACATATAATACTCAGCAGTTAAACCATTTAATTCTCAGCATCATGGTTTTATTGAGGGTAGATAAACCATTACTAATTTACTTCTGTTTTCACAGACAATTGCTGATAATGTTTGACTGAATTGAGAGACCCAGAAATTTTGATACTTAACATCAGCTAATTGCATACTGTTCGTTTTCAATGGAGCATGCGATTGCCGGTTTAAATGCATTGAAACAGTTTTTCCTTCGTTAATTGTGTTATTATGAAACTTTTGAAACTGTACTATTTATTGTTTCTTTTTTGCAAAGAACATTTATGTCATTTGTGAATAGAAATGTTCTTCACTTTGTTTCTCGCCCAAGATATACCTCCTTTCTCTGCTAGTTGGTGAAAGGAGAGTAGCGAAATTTGCGTGGTCGGACGGAAGAGCGGGCCTGATGGCCCGAGTCTCGCCATGTAAAATAAGGCAAATTCAAAAAAAATTCAAAATTCAGTTTTAATGGACGAGAACTTATTGTTAACTTATCAGCTTATAGCCAGGCATAGGTAATGAAAAGGGGATAAATCCTATAAGTAGTAAATTACTTTCTCTAACATCTGTAGTCAAAATCCTTGTTTTGGGGGGGGGGTCTTTGATCCCAAAAAATGAAATAACAGCAAAATGTGTGTCACTCAGTCACACTGTCCCAGTATCCATCGGCTCGCCCTCTCATTATTCAGACTGCCAGTCTGTGATCAATCCTAGCACCTAAACAAGGGGTGTCTAACTTGCAAGGCTTTAAGGGTCACAACTAAAATATTTAATATGTTTGCAGATCATATTTACATTACTCAAATGATCCACACCTGACTTCACTGTATTGTTGATCACATCAGTTTTCTCGGCTGCTCTGATCCGGAGGGGGGGGGGAGGTGAGGAAATATTCGTGCTAGGAGGGGTGTTACCATGCAAAATGCAGTGAAAGGCATTAGGATGATTCGTAATTTACTGAAAAAAAATCTGAAATCTAAACTTAACCTTAATTTTACATTAAGGACATGTTGATTCTGAGAGGGCATGTGCGCAATGTTCCTGCGTGACATGGATGCAAGGAACTTTCTCTTTTGACTAATAACCTTTCGCGCGCCACAAGAGTTGGTAATGTGGGCCGCAGCAACCTGCAACCTGGCTTAAAGCATTCAAATGACTTTCTCCAAGTGATATTCCATGATTAAACTGAACAAACTTAAGGCTCTAAGAGTTTCAAATGGATATTTTGATCTTTGGGAATACTTTACATAAACCTTCAAAAACCATTTTCAAACTTTTAGCAAAAATAGCTTCAAATTTTGGTAATAAATTTTGTTCTCAAATACCACAAAGAACTCTTTAAAAAATGACATGGATCTCATTTTTGTTTAATTCCCTGTTTTTTTAAAAATGACGGTTCAAAATTATTTTAATGTTCTCCATAGACAATATTGAAGTTTGAAATTTTTGCTAAATTAAATTTGTTCTAAAAATAAATATTCTTTAACAAAGTCATGTACAATTCAAAAAGAGGAGAGTTTTTGTGTAATTTCTAGTTAAAGTAATTGCAATTATTACAAACATTTCCTAAAAAACAGCTCTAAATTTTTTCTCGAGCGTGTACAGACTCAGCACCTTGGTCTGACGGGTTGCGGGTTCGAGTCACGCCTTGGGCATGGTTGTTTGACACTTGTCTCTAAGGTATGTATTGTTGCGGAGGGCCTCACGTTCTGCTGACCACAGATCATATGAGCCTGTATGTGTGTTAATGTCTAATGTATAGTCAAATGTGTCTCATAGGGACACAAAGGGTAACTGGCTGTTAGCAGCAAAAGTCTAAGAAAAAGAATAATTCTGCTAATTTCCCACACTTCCCCACCTAATGTGCAATGAATGGTAATGAGTTTTACAAGATGGCTGAGATGTATTATTTCGGACAGAAATTGCAGTATTATAATTTTATCATTACTGATGCAAGAAAGTTTGTGCTCTTGGAGCATCACTAGTTTTCAAAATGCCGGGAAGATTCAGTTTGGCAGTGAGGTTGGGGGAATAGAGGTAACTTAAATGTGTGCATGCTTACTCTGCAAGTATGAATCTCACCGCAGAGAAAAAATGTTTATTGGTTGGAAACACTTATATCACTTTTATGCAGTACTATAATATCGTGTACCCATTACAAATAATTTGATAAAGTATGTTCTGTCACATCACCAGGTTGTCTTCCTTTTATTTACAACTGAAGTTGGTTATCATATTACTCATCATTACAATTGTACTTACTAAACAATTTACTCTTTCAAAATATGTTGAAGAAAATAGCACAACTACATACAACGGTACACCATGCACTTTCAAACATTTATTGACATTAAATTAACTTTTTTAAAAGTTACATTAATAATCTTAATTATGGGAATCATGCACATGCATAAATCGAGCAAATTCTATCAAAATGCTTGTCTATTTTGGAGTGTAGAATAAATTTCACTCTAGTGACCAATTTATGATCAATTTCACTGAGCAATTCCTTTCTAGAATCCTGAATAAAAAGTAACGTGATAGTGCAAAGGTTTTAAAATTATGATCAACCATCCAACAATGTTGAAGCGCAAGTAGCATGTTACTACATCACACATGTACGCGAGCGTGGACACACACACACACACACACACACACACACACAGACACGCACACACACACACAGACAGACACTCGCGCACACACACACACACACAGAGACAGACACTCGCGCGCACACACACACACACACAGACAGACACTCGCACGCACGCACACACACACACAGACACTCGCACGCACGCACACACACACACACACACAGACAGACACTCGCACGCACACACACACACAGACAGACACTCGCGCACACAGACAGACACTCGCGCACACAGACAGACACACACACACACAGACACACACACACTCGCACAAAGGCATGCTACAGAGTACTGAAAAACAGCTGAAGCTTTGAAGTGATGTAATGAAAGAAATAAACAAATCATGAATGAGACAAACTACAATGAAACACCCTTTCTGGTTAATCATTTATGTACATTAAATAAGGTTGGTACAAGCCATTTCATCTAAGAAAGAAATGAGTGTTGCAAAACAATGCATTGCTAGGAGCAGACCCACAAAACAGACACAAATATAACGTGCAAACTATATACACATTATGATAACCACTTTACCTTCTTTCCTTCATCCACAATTAGTGCAATAGCCTGTTGACCCAAGCCACGGTCATCACGTTCTGGATTTGACAGCCAGCGGTGTGCTTGTTCCAGACGGCCAGACACAGTGTGCGCAGGTTGTTGCACACCAGACTTTTCCATGCTCACTACTGCCCGCATTACTAGGTTCTGAACATCTGCCAATTTTTCTTGAATGCCTCTTGATAAACATTCTGCCTGCATGGAGAGACAAAGAAAGGGTTATTAAGTTATTACTAAGAATTTTTCAACTATCACAAAACACTCCATTAAGCAAAATTTCAGGCTCACTAATATTAACTCAACTAGAAGCAACCATGACGTTTCCACTGAAAAGCACACAAAATGCAATGAAAAAAATGCATACCTAGAAGATAATTCTAACTTACGCTTTACCAAGTACGTGTAGTATAAATAAGAAGTTTGTGTTGTGAATGCTGGGCAAACAGAAACGCCCAGCAAAGAAATTGTTATAAAATAAATTATTATATAATTGTTATGAAAATTAAATATGAAAGCATGTACAATTCAATACCAACACTTTATGACACTATAATAAAATTTATTATTAGTCTCTAAATATTTAATACGAAGTTCAAGAATGGAAGTTGGAAGGATTCATTTCCATGTTGGTGAAGAACATTGTCAATTTTACCCCCATTCAATGATCTACTCAAAGAAAATATTGTCATGTGCTTTCAGTGCCAAATTTTTTGCTCTGCCACTACATTTTTAATTTTCTGCTCTGCCACTGCCAAGTACGTCGATAGATGAGTTATCTTATGTATTCAAATAGCGTGTTAAATCTCCGTTGGACGGCATTCAAATGCCGTCCGATTCAAATGCAAATTTTTTTACCGAAGAAGCGTGAAATAGTGATCTTTTGATACCTACATATGATCGATATACATTGTTTTTGTTGCAATGAAAATGACTTTGAAAGATGTTATTTATTTTGTTTAGAAAATAGCTGTCTATACGAGTGCTGGTGGTGATAGATCTCAGTATCCTGAGGAAATTCCTTTCGTAAAAGATGAAATATTTGGCGACGATGATTCTGGTGATGAAAATATGACGCTATTTGACGAAAGTGATAAAGGTTTGGAAGTTCTCAAGAATGGATAAATAAAAACATTTGCGATACTTCAACTAGCTGATACAGTAACACAAATTTCCTGTGCATTAATTGTAAAATACTACTCCACCTTGGTATTTGTTACACAAGATATCATTCCCTTAAAACTTAATAAGTATGTCCTGAAAATTTCTATAAATTGTGTATGATAGTTCCTGAGATATGCGAATTTATATCTGACCCAGTGAAATCCCACCTACATGTCAAATATGCCTCACTCAGGGACGTTAAATGACCACCAGGGTGCCTGGCAATGAAAGTGTTAATATTAAACTTGATCTTAATGCTTTGACATGTTATCAATTTATCAATGAAGCAAACAAACTTATTTTGAATGATTTTGTAGAATGATTTATTTTATGTATTTATAAATTTAAGTTCTAATTGTGTTTTGTTTCTGTATTTGATTGTAAAGTAGATGGTTGCCTGCAGAAATAAATAAAAATCAACATAACTCTAAACAGCGATTAAAATCAAAAATATTTTTTTGATATAAAATAAAATTGGATTGTGATGTATAGATGATAAACAACAGCATTCTTTGGAAACTTTGTAACAAATCAGTAGATCTTTTTTTATTTTCACAGTTTTTGTTTTCAGATCTTTTATTAAGTGGATATTCAGGAATAATTACGTATATTTTCAGCTATTAATATAAATGAATCAATTAATTAATTAGGGGGTTATCTTATATTCAGATAAATATGATACTTTCTACAGGTAAATAAGCAATTACACAACTTTCATATCATTAAAACTACAAACAAGACAGTAATAATGTTGACTCGCAATACAAGAAATACGTAAAGTAAGATGATAGTAACACAAAAATGGAATACTTAAATTATTGTCAAACTAAACAGATCTTTAAAATCTTGCACACATTGCATACTGGATTCAGGTGAATATAATAACTGTGTACCTGAGGAGTTGTTCCTTTTCCATCTTGTCGCAATTCACATAACGCATCTGCCATTGTTGTCACATCCCCACAAAGTTTATGAATGGCTTCTGCATCTGGAGGAAGGGAGCGTTCTGCCACCCGCTGTGCATGTTCCAAAATCTGTCGCACTGATTTTTCACCCACTCCTCCTCTCAACGCCAAAGGATCCTGTACATTAAAAAAAAAATATTGCCAACAGAACTTTCAAAAGCAGTAATATTTACATATTATTAGTGGCAGTAAGAAATGAGAACAAATTTCTCTTTGACAGATTCTGTAATAAACTAAGAATTATGAGCAATTTTAAAGAAAAACATATTTTACTCCCACGACTAAACAATGATTTATTATTTTATGCACACATATATTGTGTTTGGACAATTGCAACAAAGGACAAAACACATTTTAAGGACTAAAATAAATACAAGGTTGAAATGATATAAGTAAGATTCAGAAGTAATAATTTAGTAATATGGACATACAGTAACAAAGAGTAATGACTACAACTGATAAGGGGTATTCCATAATTTGAAACCTAAATTTATTCAAATTTTTTAATATATTTTTTCATCGATGTTTTGTTTGGTTTGTTCTACATTAAGTGCATTGAGTGTGAATAGAATGTGCACACAGCAGACTGAACAAAATTGTTTCGAATCATTACAAAGGAGTACTCAAATAAAATCAAATAACTATTCTTGAAAAATAACTGCATTAACCCTCGAATGATTACTTTTTATGTATGCTGTTGTTCTATTAGTGAAATTCACATTGTGGGATTCCGAAGATAGTAACGATGTTTTTGATTCTTGCAAATAGGAAACAATTTTCATGCCATTTGCTATTCATGTCATGGTAATAATTATTGACAAGGATGATCATAACGTGATTGCATTGTGAAATAGTTAATTTTGTAATAAAACATTTCTACTGATAATTTATGTTTACAAACACTGACAAAATTTCCGATAATATTACTTTAATTATGAGTATAGAAATTGTATGTATTTAGTATTTAGTTAGAGTAAATAAGCATAAATATTGTAGGGCTCAAATTTTGAGTGATAACAAACCTCAAGCCAGTCATATGCTGCACGCAGTTTTCCTTCAATAGCATTCTGAGCTTTTCTCATTACTGTAATATTGTCAGCATCCCATTCTTCTTCATCATATGTTGTCAGTTGTAACACTCGAATTATTTCATTAATTTCATCAGTCATTCGTTGTGCTAAATAATTTCTGTTTTCAGCCGCTTCTTCACCACCTTTCCCTCCTATGAAAACACACATTGAACATTACAGAAATGCATTTCAAGTCAAAGAATTTGCAAAGCAATTAATGAATTTTAAAGTACTGACCCTGAGCAATAATATGTATGAAAATTTTCATACTACAAATCAATATGGGGGCAAGAGTTTTAACTTGATCTAAACATCGAACCAAAATCTCCCGGTGAACCTGATGAGTGAGTTCCTTCTCTCTTCCTCCCACTTCTCGAGACACCTGAAATACAGGGCATGGCAAACATTTAAGTAAGAATGTCAAAGAACATTCAGATACAGAGAGACAGAGAGAGAGACAGACAGAGAGAGAGACAGAGAGAGAGACAGACAGACAGAGAGAGAGACAGACAGACAGACAGAGAGAGAGACAGACAGAC
>BOPP01000370.1:460039-474102 GCA_017312745.1 Gryllus bimaculatus | reverse complement strand
TCAATGTTTTCCTTCTGTCTCTCCTACTGTCCACTTCCTCGCGCCGGCCCACTCCTATCTGGTCTGTCTCTCTTCTCCTTCTGTCTCTCATCTCTGTCTGTCTGGTCTCTCTAGATAACTGTCTCTTGTACAGATAGAGATATTATGGTCTGATCTGTCTGTACTGTCTCTCTCTGTCTGTCTCTCTCCTGTCTGTCTCATCTCTCTTCTGTCTCTCTCTCTGTTGTCTTTCTCTCTCTCTCTTTCTCCTCTCTCTCTCTCTCTGTCAAATTATTCTCTCTCGAGGATATATATATGATCTGTATCTTTCCTCCTGTCTGTCTTTCTCTCTAAGAATCAGTCCTCTCTCTCTCTGCAGTCCTCATTCTCTCTCTGTCAGTCTTCTTCTCTCTGTCAGTCTTTGTTATCCTCTCTCCTCTTCCTTTGTATCTCTCCTCCTGTCTCTCTCTCTCTTGTCAGTTCCTTCGGTACTCTCTCTTTGTCAGTCTCTCTCTCCTTGTCAAGTTCTCTCTCTCTGTCAGTCCTATCTCTCTTCTTTCAGTCTCTCTCTTGCTTTCTTCTCTCATAGCCTACCTCTCTGTCTTGTCTTCTACTCTCTCATGTCTTTTCTTCTCTTCTGTCTTTCTCTCTCCTCTCTTTTTTCCTCATCCTCTTCTCTTTTCTCTCTTCTCTCTCTGTATACTCTCTCCTCATCTGTCTTTCTTCTCTTTTCTCTCTCCTCTCTGTCTTTCTCTCTCTCTCTCTGTCTTTTCTCTCTCTCTCGTCTCTGTTCTTCTTCTCTCTCTCTGTCTTTCTCATCTACTCTCTGTCTTCTCTCTCTCTCTTCTTCCTCTCTCTTTGTCTTTCTCTCTCTCTTTGCTCCTCAACTGTCTTACTCTTTGTCTTTCTCTTCTCTTATTTCTTCTTGCTTTCTCTCTCTCTGTCTTTCTCTTCTGTCTTGTCTCCTTCTCTCTCTTCATTGATTAATTTCTCTCTCTCTCTCTCTCTGTCTCAGTCTCTCTCTGTCTTCTATAACTCCTGTTCTGTCTGTTCTCTTCTCGTCTGTCTGTCCTCTGTCTCTCTCTGTCTGTCTGTCTCTCTTCTCTTCTCTCTCGAATCCCTGTTCTGTCCTCTCTTCCTTTCTTCTGTCTGTCTTCTCTCTTCCTGTTTCTGTCTCATACTGATCTTACTGTCCTGTCTCTGATATTACATAGATCTGTCTGGGGGGTTTCCCATTTCCCCCCCCTCCCTTTCTCTGTCTCTCTCTCTCTGTCATAGACATACACTCTCTGTCTCTCTCTCTCTGTGTCTGTCTCTCTCCTCGTGTCTCTCTGAAATCTGAATGTTTCTTTGACATTCTTACATAGATATATCCGATATTTCAGGTGTCTCGAGGAGGAGAGAGAAGGAACTCACTCCATCAGGTTCACCGGGAGATTTGGTTATATAGAGATATAGATTTAGATCAAGATAAACTCTTCCCCATATTGATTTGTAGTATGAAAAATTTTCCAATACATATTGACTAGAGGTCGTACTTTAAAATTCATAATTGCTTTTGCAAATTCTTTGCACTTGAAAATGCATTATCTGTATGTTCCAGTGTGTTTCATGGAGGAAAGGTGTGAAGAAGCGGCCTGAAAACAGTATAGCACAAACGAAGACTGATGAAATTTGATAATTCGAGTGTTACAACTGACAACATATGAAAATGAAGACAGAAAATGGGTGCTGACAATATTACAGTATGAGAAGCTCGATGCTATTGGAGGAAAACTGGGAGAGATGAACATATGAACTGGCTTGAGGTCATTGTTACTCAAAATTTGAGCCTACATATATTTATTGCTTATTACTGCTAACTATACTAAATACATACATTTCTATACTCATACATTAAAGTTCATTATCGGAAATTGTCAAGTGTTTGTAACATAATTATCAGTAGAATGTTTATTACAATTAACCTATTTCACATGCATCACCGTTATGATCATCCTTGTCAATAATATTAACCATGACAATGAATAGGCAATGGCATGAAATTGTTCTCCTAATTTGCAAGAATCAAAACCATCGTTACTATTTTCTTCGGAATCCACAAGTGAATTTCAACTAATAGAACAACAGCATACATAAAAGTAATCATTCGAGGTTAAATGCAGTTATTTTCAAGAATAGTTTATTTGATTTTATTTGACGTACTCCTTTGTAATATTCGAAACAATTTGTTCAGTCTGCTGTGTGCACATTCTATTCACACTCAATGCACTTAAATGTAGAACAACCAACAAAACATCGTGAAATATATTAAAATTTGAAATAAATTTAGGTTCAAATTATGGTAATATCCCCTTATCAGTTGAGTCATTAACTTTCTTTGTTACTGTATGTCCATATTACTAAAATTATACTCTGAATCTTACTTATATCAATTTCAAACAACCTTGTATTTATTTTAGTCTCTAAAATGTGTTTTTGTCCTTGTTGCAATTGCCAAACACAATATATGTTGTGCATAAATAATAAATCAATTGTTTAGTCGTGGAGTAAAATATGTTTTCTTTAAAATTGCTCATAATTCTTAGTTTATTACAGAATCTGTCAAGAGAAATTTGTCTCATTTCTTACTTTGCCACTATAATATGTAAATATTACTGCTTTAAAGTTCTGTTGGCAATATTTTTTTTAATGTACAGGATCCTTTGGCGTTGAGAGGAGGAAGTGGGTGAAAATCAGTGCGACAGATTTTGGAAACATGCACAGCGGGTGGCAGAACGCTCCCTTTCCTTCCAGATCAGAAGCCAATTCATTAAAACTTTTGTGGGGTATGTGACAACAATGGCAGTGCGTTATGTGAATTGCGACAGATGGAAAGGAACGGAACTCCTCAGGTACACAGTTATTATATTCACCTGAATCCCAGTATGCAATGTGTCAAGATTTTAAAAAGATTCTGTGTTAGTTTGACAATAATTTAGTATCCATTTTTGTGTTACTACATCTTACTTTACCCGTATTTCTTTGTATTGCGAGTCAAACATTATTACTGGTCCTTGATTGTAGTTTTAATGATATGAAAGTTGATGTAATGTGCTTATTACCTGTAGAAAGTTTCATATTTATCCTGAATATATAGATAACCCCTAGTTAAATTGATTCATTTATATAATAGCTGAAATATACGTATTATCTCCTGAATATCCTGCACCTAATAAAGATCTTGAAAACAAAACTTGAAATAAAAAAAGATCTACTGATTTGTTACAAAAGTTTCCAAGAATGGCTGTTGTTTATACATCTATACATCACAACCAATTTTTTTATATCAAAAAAAATATTTTTTGATTTTAATCGCTGTTTAGGAGTTATGTTGAATAATTTTATTTCCTGTCAGGCCCATCTACTTTACAATCAAATACAGAACAAAACACAATTAGAACTTAAATTTATAAAATACATAAAATAAATCATTCCTACAAAATCATTCTAAAATAAGTTTGTTTGCTTTCATTGATAAATTGATAACTGTCAAAGCATTATATTAAGATCAAGTTTTAATATTAACACTTTTCATTGCCCAGGCACCCTGGTGGTCATTTAACGTCCCTGAGTGAGGCATATTTGACATGTAAGGTGGGATTTCACTGGGTCGATATAAATTCCGCAATATCTCAGGAACTATCATAGCACAATTTTAGAAATTTTTCAGACATACTTATTAAGTTTTAAAAGGGAATGATAATCTTGTGTAACAAATACCAAGGTGGAGTAGTATTTTACAATTAATGCACAGGAATTTGTGTTACTGTATCAGCTAGTTGAAAGTATCCCGCAAAATGTTTTTATTTATCCATTCTGAGATACCTTCCAAAACCCTTTATCACTTCGTCAAATAGCGTCAATATTCTTTCAATCACCAGAATCATCGTCGCCCAAATATTTCATCTTCTTAACGAAAGGAATTTTCCCTCAGGATACTGAGATCTATCACCACCAGACTCGTATAGACAGCTATTTTCTAAAAACAAAATAAATTAACACTCTTCCAAGTCATTTTCAATTGCAACAAAAACAATGTATATCGATTCATATGTAGGTTCAACAGATCACTATTATCACAATCACAACGCTTCTTTCGTAAAAAAATTTGCATTTGAATGGACGGCATTTTGATGAATGCCGTCCAAACGGAAGAAATTTAAAAACACAAACGCTATTTGAATACAAAAGAATAACTCATCTATCGAAGTACTTGGCAGATGCGGCAGAGCAGAAATTAAAAAATGTTAGTGGCAGAGCAAAAATTTTGGGCACAAAAGCGTGAAAGCACCATGACAATATTTTTTTCCTTTGAGTAAGATCATGTTGATGGGGGTAAACATTGAACAAAAGTGTTCTTCAAACAACTTCAACCAACATGGAAATGAAATCCTTCCAACTTCCTATTCTTGAACTTCGTATTAATATTTAGAGACTAATATGAAATTTTATTTAGTGTCATAAAGTGTTGGTAATTGAATTGTAGCATGCTCTCATATTTTAATTTTCATTAACAATTAATATAATAATTTATTTTATAACATTTCTTTGGGCTGGGCGTTTGATTGCCCAGCATTCACCAAACAAACTTCTTATTTATACTACACGTACTTGTAAAGCGTAAAGTTAGAATTATCTTCTGGTATGCATTTTTTCAATTGCATTTTGTGTGCTTTTCAGTGGAAACGTCATGGTTGCCTTCCTAGTTGAAGTTAATAATTAGTGAGCCTGAAATTTTGCTTAATGGAGTGTTTTGTGAATACAGTTAAAATCTTAGTAATAACTTAATAACCCTTTCTTTTGGTTCCCTCCATGCAGGCAGAATGTTTTATCAAGAGGCATTCAGAAAAATTGGCAGATGTTCAAAACCTAGTAATGCGGGCAGTAGGTGAGCATGGAAAAGTCTGGGTGTTGCAACAACATGCGCACACTGTTGTCTGGCCCGTCTGGAACAAGCACTACCGCTGCTGTCAAATCCAGAAGTGATGACCGTGCTTGGTCAACAGGTCCTATTGCACTAATTGTGGATGAAGGAAAGAAAGGTAAAGTGTTATCATAATGTGTATATTATTTGCACGTTATATTTGGGTGTCTGTTTTGTGGGTCTGCTCCTAGCAATGCATTGTTTTGCAACACTCATTTCTTTTCTTGATGAAATGGCTTGTACCAACCTTATTTAAAAATGTACATAAATGAACATTACCAGAAAGGGTGTTTCCTTGTAGTTTGTCTCAATTCATGATTTGTTTATTTTCTTTCATTACTCACTTCAAAGTTCAGCTGTTTTTTCAGTTACTCTGTAGCATCCTTTGTGCGATGTGTGTGTGTCTGTGTGTGGTGTGTGTCCTGTCTGTGGTGCGCGAGTGTCTTTGTGTGCCGAGTGTCTGTCTGTGTGCGCCGAGTGTCTGGTCTGTGTGCGCGAGTGTCCTGTCTGTGTGCGCCGAGTTGTCTGTCTGTGTGTGTGTGTGGCGTGCGAGTGTCCTGTCTGTCTGTGTGTGTGTGGTGTTGTGCGGCGTGCGAGTGTCTGTGTGTGTGTGGTGCGTGCGTCGCAAGTGTCTGTGTGTGTGTGTGCCGTGCGAGTGTCTGTCTGGTGTGTGTGTTGCGTGCGAGTGTCTGTCTGTGTGTGTAGTGTGGTGCGAGTGTCTGTCTTGTGTGGTGTGCATGAGTGCGAAGTGTCTGTCCTGTGTGTGTGTGTGGTGTGTCGTGGTGCGATGACTGTCTGTGTGTGTGTGTGTGTGCGCGCGAGTGCTGTCTGTGTGTGTGTGTGTGGTGCGGCCGAGTGTCTGTGTGTGGTGTGCGTGTTTGTGTGGTGGGCGTGTCTGTGTGTGTGTGTGTGTGTGTGTGTGTGCCACACGCTCGCGTACATGTGTGATTGTAGTAACATGCTAACTTGCCGCTTCAACATTTGTTGGATGGCTTGATCATAAATTTAAAACCTTTTGCACTACACGTTCTTTATATTCAGTGATCTAGAAGGAAATTGCTCAGTGAAATTGATCATTAAATTTGTCACTAGAGTGAAATTTATTCTACACTCCAAAAAATAGCACAAGCATTTGATAGAATTTGCTCGATTATGCATGTGCATGAATTCCCATAATTTAACGATTATTAATGTAACTTTTAAAAAACAGTTAATTAATGTCCAATAAAATGTTTGAAAGTGCATGGTGTACCGTTGTATTTAGTTTGTGGCTATTTTCTTCAACATATTATTGAAAAGAGTAAATTGTTTAGTAAGTACAATGTAATGATGAGTAATATGATAACCAACTTCAGTTGTAAATAAAAGGAAGACAAACCTCGGTGAATGTGACAGAACAATACTTATCAAATTATTTAATGGTTACACGATATTATAGTACTGCATAAAAGTGATATAAGTGTTTCCAACCAATAAACATTTTATTTTTCCTCTGCGGTGAGATTCATACTTGCAGAGTAAGCATGCACACATTTAAGTTTAAACCCTCTATTTCCCCCAACCTCACTGCCAAAACCTGAATCTTCCCGGCATTTTGAAAACTGTGAATGCTCCAAAGAGCAAAAACTTTCTTGCATCAAGTAATGATAAATTATAATACTGCACATTTCTGTCCGAAAATTACATCAATCAGCCATCTTGTAAACCATTACCATTCATTGGCACATTTAGGTGGGAAGTGTGGGGGAAAATTAGCAGAATTATTCTTTTTCTTAGACTTTTGCTGCTACAAGCCAGTTACCTTTGTGTCCATTGAGACACATTTGGACTAATACATTAGAACATTAACAACACCATACAGGCTCATATGATCTGTGGTCAGCAGACGTGAGGCCCTCCGCAACAATACATAACCTTAAGAGACAAGTGTCAAACAACCATGCCCAAGGCCGTGACTGCGAACCCCGCAACCCGTCAGACCAAAGGTGCTGAGTCCTGTACACGCTCGATGAAAAAATTAGAGCTGTTTTTTAGGAAATGTTTGTAATAATTGCAATTACTTTAACTAGAATTTACAAAAAACTCTCCTCTTTTTGAATTTGTACATGACTTTGTTAAAAGAATAATTTATTTTAGAAACAAATATTAATTTAGCAAAAATTTCAAAAAACTTCAATATTGTCTATGGGAACATAAAATAATTTTGACAACCGTCATTTTTTAAAAAACAGGGAAATTAAAATCAAAAATGAGAATCCATGTCATTTTTTAAAGAGTTCTTTTGTGGTATTTGAGAACAAAATTTATTACCAAAATTTGAAGCTAATTTTTGTCTAAAAAGTTTTGGAAAATGGGTTTTTGAAAGGTTTATGTAAAGTAATTGCCGCAAGATCAAATTCATTTAAACTCTTAGAGCCTTAAGTTTGTTCAGTTTAAATCATGGGAATTATCACTTGGGAAGAAAGTCATTGAATGCTTTAAGCCAGGTTGCAGGTTGCTGCGGCCCACATTATCCACTCTTGTGGCGCGCGAAAAGGTTATTAGTCAAAAGAGAAGTCCTTGCATCCAGTCACGCAGGAACATTGCGCCATGCCTCCTCTAGAATCAAAATGTCCTTAATGTAAAATTAAGGTTAAGTTTAGATTTCAATTTTTTTCAGTAAAATTACGAATCATCCTAATGCCTTTCACTGCATTTTGCATGGTAACACCCTCCTAGCACGATATTTCCTCACCTCCCCTCCGGATTCAGAGCAGCCGAGAAAACTGATGGTGATCAACAATACAGTGAATCAGGTTGGATCTTTGAGTAATTGTAAATATGATCTTGCAAAAACATATTAATATTTTTAGTTGTGGCCCTTAAAGCCTGCAAGTTAGAACACCCCTTGTTTAAGGTGGCATAGATTGATCACAGACTGGCAGTCGATAATGAGAGGCGAGCCGATGGATTACTGGGACAGTGTGACTGAGTGACACACATTTTGCTTGGTTATTTTCATTTTTGGGATCAAAAGACCCCCCCCAAAACAAGGCATTTTTGACTCAGATGTTAGAGAAAGTAATTTACTACTTATAGATTTTCCCCTTTTCATTTACCTATGCCTGGCTTAAGCTGATAAGTTAACAATAAGTTCTTCGTCCATTAAAACTGAATTTTTGAATTTTTTTTGAATTTGCCTTATTTTACCATGGGGAGACTCGGCCAATCAGGCCCGCTCTTTCCGTCCGACCACGCAAATTTTCGCTACTCTCCTTTCAACCAACTTAGCAGAGAAAGGAAGGATATCTTGGGCGAGAACAAAGTGAAGAACTTTCTATTCACAAATGAAATAAATGTTCTTTGCAAAAAAAGAAACAATAATAGTACCAGTTTCAAAAGTTTCATAATAACAACAATTTAACGAAGGAAAAACTGTTTCAATGCAATTTAAACCGGCAATCGCATGCCCATTGAAAACGAACAGTAATTCAATTAGCTGATGTTTAAGTATCAAAATTTCTGGGTCCCTCAATTCAGTCAAACATTATCAGCAATTGTCTGGTGAAAAACAGAAGTAAATTAGTAATGGTTTATCTACCTCAATAAAACCATGATGCCAGAAATAAATGGTCTTAACCTGCTGAGTATTAATATGTCCATAAAGGTATTCTTGAGTATCTTTGACAAAATTAAGTCATAAAGAAACCAGGCCTATAATTCTGATCAAAGATGGATCACTTTTTTTTAAAAGACACGACACGACTCCAATAGAAGGGAATGTACCTGACACTTTTTTAAAAAAATCATAAAAAAGGGAGCACATAATATTGCATCTAAACACATTTAAATGAAATAAAATTGAGATATTTTCATCCTACTCCAAGAAGTAATTTTGTCAGGCATAGAAAGACATTTTTTCCTTAGCGAAGTCAATATCCTCGAAATAATTCATTCGCAAGCTGATTCAATCATCCAATAATTTTCACCAAGGGAGCATCCAGACACTACATTGAAAACAAGAAGAAAATGCCTTGAAAAGGTAAATCCACAGATAGCCATAGGTTTTGAAGTGGCTATTACCATTGTAATGCATAGTTGTTTGGAATTCTAACAGTTGTAGAAGCACCAGTAGTGGTGGTGCCCAAAATTACACAAGATCATTAACAAGAGACTATTCAATATTTCTGTTAAATCATTATTGTTTTCTAATTAAAAATTTCAAATCGCTACCGAAGAAGTTCTATAATAGCCGTATTATCATTAAAAATCTGAATGACCGTGAAGTCCAACTTTAATTGTTTTCTGCAATATATTTTTTAATCTTTTTGATCTGGTTCATAATTTCTCTTCATACCAAACAGATATTTTCAAGCCGATTACAATAATATGTCTATAAAAGCACAAAACTTGGAAAATAGTTTGAAATAAAAAGTCTACATCATCATTATTTATCAGGAAAATCTTTCAGTTTTTCAAAACTCTATGATGAACTCTTCACTGATTTTGAATTACTTTTTAATGATTATTTTTTGTAATGTTTGTTTTGTAACTATAATTTATCAGGGTAAATCAGATTTTTCTTACCTCTTCTTCTTTCCTTCCTTTTTTCTAATTTTATTTTCTTCACAGTATCCTTCATTTTTTGCAACTGAAAAACTTTTATTAATAAAAGGGAATGTAAATTTGGCGACGTCTTTCATTTCATTGTACTTGCATTAATTTGCAACATTAATTGCTGTCCTTGCAGCTATTAACCTTTATGTTTGTGTCTCTTGTTTTATGGCCACTTCATGTTATTAACACATGTCAATGTGATTGTGCACTGGTGTAATTTGACACCCTTGGTACCTCAATGATTTGAATAACGTGAATTACCTTTTATACATGAACTATTTTTGGAAGTTGATATGTGTTATGTTGTGAATATATTTTTTCATGTTTCTCCTAATATTTTCCTGCTATTGAAGCAAATTTATTGTTTGTTTGTTTTTTAAATATGTCTTAATGCTAGAGTTTCTAGAAATCTGATAAAACAACTCTGGTCTTCACTGTAGCGATATATATTGGAAGAAATATACTTATTAATTAAGTGATAATGGATTATTACAGTTAACCTACATAATTAGTGTCAAATTAATTTTTTTACTCTTATGTTTTGTGTAAAAAAGATTCCAAGTGAGGAAAAATAGAGGGGGAAAATTGTGTAAATAGCTTAAAGTGTCCTTTCAAGATTGAAACATGGAATTAGATCTATTGATTGATTTTGTTGTGGCTTCTGAGATGTCAACATGTTGCTTGTGGCTTTCCAGGTGATGCCAAGTCCTTGGCTCTTACTTCATTTTGACACTTCATTTATGTAGTAGCCTTCAATGAAGAACAATCAATACTATACTGTCAGTGGCCTAAAAAATAGAAGTGCAAAATGTAAAATATTTTATTCTTGCAAGTGACAATGAGAAATAGGATATTGTGGTGTTGAATAATTTATATTCCCAACGTTGGGTTTGTGGAAAATGTATGAATGTCACTTTTTAATTTTAGAAATGTGTGAAAAGTGTAACCCCACCAAGTTTAAATGAAGAAGCATGTTGGGTTGTAACTTCATTCACTATTTCACTTTGATCATGAGTTTGTGCTTGCAGGCAGACTCACGCCCCTGCCATAACATCAACAGGCAAAACATGTTGCCTCCTCATTGAATGAATAAATTTTTTTTGTTCTGTCTTGACCTAAATTTATAACAGTAATTCAACTTTTTTAATTAATTGCAACTCTGAATGTGACTGCATTAGTGTATTAATGTTAATCCTCAAAAATTTCCGTCCAAATAAATCAGAGGATTAGTAAGTGGTGAAGTAAGGGAGACCAGAAACAACCTAGATAGGAAAGGGAGCAACAATATTTGTACTCTGGTTTTTATTGAAATAAAATTAAATACCAATTTTGTTATGTTATTCTGTATCCAGACAGTCAATTTTCAACACATTTGTGTTGTTTTTGGTTTGTACTTAAAGTATAAATAATTAAGAAAACTGGGCGATGTATGCATTAATAAGAACATCTTTCTGCATAGATTGTCTTGATGATAAAAAGGTTGGACTAAACTGGTGACTAAAATTATTTAAAAGGGAGCCAGACAGAGAGACAGACAGACAGAGAGAGAGACAGACAGAGAGAGAGACAGACAGAGAGAGAGACAGAGAGAAAGGAATAAAAATACTCATATATTCCACAATCATTTAGTCTGATCAAGGAATCTTTCAAAAATGAAGATTTTCTACTTCTGTTTCATACTTGTAACATGTCAGAGAACAATGATTCTCCCATGAAAATTGTAGTAGAGGTACCATTGATAATTAACTCACCCGACTCAAACATGGACTTAGGTCCTTAAGAAACTGCACCAGATCTTCCATTGTCTCTATAACTTCTGCCACAGCAAGATAGTCCAGAACTCTCTTACACTCGCGAATGATCTTTCTTACTTCCGACTCATCAAAACAAAGCAAGAGAGCAGATGTTCCCTGCAATATCCCACGGGAGCCTTCGATCAACTTCTTTCTGCAAACACGAAAGGCACATCATCTTCAAAAGTCTTGTACATTTCTACACCACTAAATTCACTGAGAAACTGTGAGGAGGAGTTAAGGAGCTTCATTCACTCTGTTTCCTCTCTCCCTTCAATCAGCCCTTTTCCCTATCACCTGTTTCTAGGCACAGGATTGTCCTGAGTTGAAAGGACTTTATATCCTTGTCTTTCCAGACCAGGGATGTCAAGGCCGTAGGCAACGGAGCTAGCTTTCTAGATGAGAGTAACTACTTGACTGTCCGGGAGACACCGCATCCTAGGCAGAGATGTCAACGTTGCCATTGCCATTGCCAAAACTCTGGAACCTGAGGAAGCAGGGTCCCCTGGTAGTGACAGTTAAAGAATTCACAAGCACTTAATTCAGAGTAACTGGCTCGAGATTGAAAAGCTATGACTGCACAAATTGCCCCGGAGAATAGTGTTTAAGAGTGAATTACTTACAATTACTTTCCATCTTCAGGTTAGGAGATGTAACAAATGTTCTTGTCTGGCAAAAGAGCGGTGTCCATAAGTGAAAATTATTAACTTAGAGAGACGTGTTAATTTTTTTCACATTACTGCTGTACACAACAAATAACTGAATGATGTAATAAATCATTACTCAACTAGGAAAGAATTCACCATTTGAACAAATTCCTTCACCTTGGCAAAATGTTTATACATGGCGGAATTTAAAAAGAAAGTTAAGTAATAATTAGTCGAGCATATAATAGTTCAAATCTCAAATTTTTGATGAAACAAATTAACATATTTTTGTATGTAGCCACTACTCTACACTTCACACCACTTCAGCTTGCGTGTGTACACCCCTTTCTAGATTTGGTGAAGCAATGAGATCATAGTCAAGCGAAGTTTCCCTTGCTCGCAGGAGCACCAGGTTTCTTAGGCGGGCATGTATGGACATACCTGATCTAGACACCGGAACATCTAGAACAATATTACCAATACATAATTGCACTCAGATTATGAGCAGAGCTGCTGATAAAAAATTGAATCCGCAATTATTATGTTACATAGTTCCATGTTTTTTTTATTGTATTGTAACGGTAGTTAATTTTGATGGATCTAGTGAATATTTTTCTAGTCTATATTTTATCATTTTAGTATTGCATAAGTTGTATATTTTTTCTACTTTTCTTTCTTTTTCACATCTTTGCAATTACTCATTTCAAAGTATTTTTTTACTTGAGATTTTATTTGTAAGAAAGTTTTATTATATAAATGTTTCTGGTATATACTTTATCATTTTAGTATTGCATACATTTTCTATTTTTGTATTTATATTTTTCATATCTTTGCAATTGCTCATTCCAATATACAAATTACTAGAGTTATTTTTTGTATGTATTATTGGATGCATTGTCCAAGAATTTAAATACATAAATAAACATTGTATTATTAAGAGTTCAAAAGGAGGAGGTTATACAATTCATAATATATATATTTTTTAAATTGTACTATAAATTTCACAAATAATAAGATTTAAATTATTCGTCCTTTGTCTTAAAATGTTTCATCACTACAGGAATTTAATGATATCCTGATATTAGGGTCATACACGTAAGAAAGAATGAAGTGGAGCAATACTTTCTCTAATGCGAACACTAGCACCGGAACCAATGCATTTTTCAAAAATGGATATTCATCAGATATGGCTCAACTTGAGGCCAAGGGAATTTCAAAGGAGTATGTATATATATTTTCATTTTAGGGAGTACTTTATGTGAAGCCACTAGAACAGTTGTTCTACAGACCCTTAGGGATCCACGGTGGTTTCAGAGGATCCTATGAGAAGACATCTCATCTCATTTTCTCAAATTAGATGCCTTCTGTAATCAAAATTTTAAAACTTAAATCTCGGCCAAAGCATTGGTAGTGTTGTACACATTTATGATCTATCATAAATATTTTTTGGATCTGGTTGGACACACCATCTTTGAGCAATTCTTTTCTCTAGCAGCTTTTATTCAGTATCAGGAGAAAATGTTCCAAAGGAGATCATAGACATTATTATGTCGCATTTGAAGCAATTGCACTTGTGGCTAAGAGAGTTTCTTCCGGTAAACGACAAAAATTACATGTGAATACAGAATCTATTTGTTGACAGGCTATTAACCAATCTCTCTTGCATCACAAAAAGAAGATTCTTTGACAGAAATTTCAACTGACAAGTCATTAAAGACTCAGTTTTAAAAATTACAACTACTTGACTTTCGGTTATACACCAAGTCTGACAACTTTCAAGAAAAGCTTTGAAATGCATAACAGAGTTTACTTATTTACGTGAAACAGTGGTCTCCTCACTGAATAAAAATCAATGTTGAAAGTGAACATGAAAGCGACTTACTATTGATATTATCAAATGGTAAACCTAACATTGCAGAACTAATCAAAAGCAGCTTAATTGTTTACATTGAAGACTGAACTTGTCTGGTGTAATTTATATTGTCATTTTGTCTTTTAGTATGTTTGCATCAAAATATGTGTTCGTAAATCACGTTAAAATAAATAAATAAATATATATATTTATATATATATATATATATA
>BOPP01000370.1:445160-460030 GCA_017312745.1 Gryllus bimaculatus | reverse complement strand
TATTTATATTTATATTTATTTATTTATTTATTTATTTATTTATTTATTGAAGGGGAACAGGGACTGAAAAGCTTGGGACCCTTCCCCCAGGACATTTTCAAAAGTTTGTCAAAATCCACCCAAGATTTGTCGTTAAATTTCTTCCTCAAATACATTACAAACATGAAATAGGCCTTGTTTACATTAAAACCTTTGAATTTTCAAGTTCAGAACTTTTTTTAATCTATCCTACCATTATTAAAACTGAATATTTTTTCTCACTGAAAACAATTCTTCAATATCAGCACTCTCACAGAGTTTTCACAATATGCGTAATTTTTGCTACCTTTTATTTCACTTTTCCAAAAATACATTAATAATAATCTCTAAAAAGTGGCTCCACACTTTTTGTTTTAAGCATTTCTAATGGATAGAAAAATGCAATGTACTGAACACACTGGCAAAATGTGCTATTTTTCTAAAATTGCACCGAAGCAGACATGAAACTTTCTACTCCTTGGAAATATTTATTTTTTCATTACTCACTGAAAATGGCAGAATGTAAAAATAAAAAAATTGTAAAACCAACATTGAAAATTAAAATATGCTTAAAATTGAAAATAATTTTGAACAAACATTTATTATTTTAATTTGGCAAAGACTATATTTAACAAACAATTTTCCATGCAATGCCATTGCTGAATACAAAGACTAAATGTATATTTGAAACAACTTTCCTTTTTCCATATAAGTACATATATACAGAGTAATATACGTTGTAAAGGGAAAGTTATGTAATGCTGCGGAAAATCGATTTAAAGATTTCAACGGATATACACATTTTGAGGTCCCCCGATTCCTAAAAGGGTCCTTCTCTCTGTCCGTCTGTCTGGTGTCTGAACACTACTCGCGCCTAAATCACAAGTAGGATTTTTCCCAAATTGAAGAACCCCTGCCCATCTGGCTCAAGTCAAATCTTTGAGATTTTGAAAAACTTCTTTAAAATTTGAGGATATTTACATGGAACCTCCCAAACTTTTCGAAAATTTTCACAAAAATGGCTTCAAAGTTTTTCTTTAAATTTCTTGTAAGGATAGAGTAAAATATATTTATAAAGATGGCATAGGTCCAAATTTCTGGTTTAACACTTAATTTTCAAAAATTTCAAAATTTTTCGGGCGTCTTCCTACAACTACAAAATTAAAGATAGAGAGTTTTCCTTTAAATAAAATTTGTCCTCCATAATGCGTTCTTTCATTAAGGTCATGTACATTTTTTGAAATTTTTAGTAGTTTTTGCGCAATATTGTGTGTAGTATGTGCGATTTTAAAATATTACAAAAACCAGATTTTCTCAAAAATGGCTCCAAATTTTGTCTATAAAATTTTAGTAAGGATAGTGCTAAATGTACTCTATAAGATAACATAAATGCCATATTGCTCTATTCTTTTGTTTCCTCAAAAATTACAAAATGTAATTTTTTGACTAGCCTCTCATGTCATTAATGTTTATATTAACGACAATTTGTTCACTTTATTGTATTCATGAGTACATGTGTTTTAAATAATGTCATAAAAGGTTTCTCCAAAAACTACGGTTTTTGTCTAAAACTAGCTCATAACTCCCCATTTCCAGAAAAGCTCAGATGCCATTTTCTCAAAAACGAATCTGCATCTTTCTTCAAACATTTTGAACGAATAGTGGTAATTGAATCTTTAATATGACGTAAAGTTAATTTCAGTGTATTTTTTGTTTCTTCAAAAATTACCAATACATTTTTTGAAAAATCTCTCACACCGTTTATATACACATTTCCAGCAATTTGTAAACACTATTGTATTTGTGAGTTAAAGTTCTTCAAATGGCTTCGAATTAAGTTTTCCAAAAACTAAAATTTTTTGTGAAAAAGAGCTTCAAATTTTGAATTGACAGTACCGTTTAAACGCCAGTTTTTTTAAAACGGCTCCACATTTTTTAAACAAAGCTGCCATTTAGGACGAGGTTTTACTGTTTTTTAATAATCTTAAAATAATATTTCTGTTCTGCAATTAGGAAGCAGAAAAATTAAGAAAATGTGAAAAAAATGTACTTCGGGCAGCGATAGATGGCAGCAGGCCGAGAATATGTGGCAAGTTCGAATAACTGAGACCAAAGGAAAAAGAAAACTAATACGGGAAAGTCTGTGCTATTCTGTAAAAACCACTAGTTTAATTTCAAGTGCATTTTATGAAGTTTGTACTCAACAAGAATTCTGGTAATTGCATCAATATTTTTCATATGTTGCTATCAAATCAGACTCATAACAATAGTTTTTGCATACCTAGCAGGTCCACTGAAAGGGTCATCCTTGAGCATTCCAGAAGCTTCTTCAAGTAATTTGGAGGCCCCTTCAACTCTGATGAGAGCTGACGGCATATCTTGCTTCAAGATGGCATCATCGCTACTATTAATAGTCTCTTTGCCCACCTGAAAAAAAAAAAAAAAAGAATACACACAAACTAAGATCTTTCAATTGCCACAGAATTATTATAAAAGTAAAGCTTGTGAAATTTTTAATGAAATACCATTATAACGTAAACTCATCTCACAATAAGTTTGAAATTAAATTTATAAAGTTTAAAAGAAAGAATTTTACTTTGAATTTTTATTATAAATCACCAGCAAACCTGAATCATTACCATTAACCTTTCAGATATACAAGTCAGTCATGTAATCATGAATCTATATTGATGACATCGCAATTATAAACAACTGCATGACCATGCTTATTAAGATATGAATTAATTCAGTTTTATGTATTATTGTGATACAATTTGAGCCACTTAAAATCCACCTTTTTTTGATTGGGTTAAAATTGACTGTTTTAGAAAACTAAGGAAAATTAAGTTTTTTAATTGATTCATGTAGTGATAACCCATGCCATTGGGAGATTTAGCCTTGTCTCTGCCCCCCCCCCCCTTTTTCTTTTACCCCCCTTTTCAGTTTAAATCAATAAAATGACTGTAACAACAAAAAGCCGCACATTCTAACTAATATTTTTTTCATAAATAACTAACAGCCCGCTTTTTACTTTCCCGTACATATGCAGTAATATAGGGAAAGTTATGTAATACTGCGGAAAATCGATTTCGAGATTTCAACGGAAATACGATTTGATGTCCTCTGATACCGAAAAAGTGTCTTTTTCTTTTCTTCAAAATGTCCGTATGACTGCTGTCTGCGAACACTACTAGCGCCTAAACCATGCATTAGGTTTTTTCCAAATTGAAGAAACTGGCACGAATCGTAACTTCGTGATTTTGAAAATAAATCCTTAATTTGGCGGTACTTCATGAAGCACTCCACGGACATTTTCAAAATTTCACAAAAACCACTCCTCATTTTTCTTTACATTTCTTGTAAGAATAGAGTAAAATACACTGGAATAGTTGCTATTTTCAGGTTTAACACTTAATTCTCGATAATTTCAATTTTATTCGGACGTCTTCCTACAATCACAAAATTAAAGATTGAGGTATCTCCTTCAAGTAAAATTTGTTCTTCATACCCTCATTTTTTTTTTTTTTTTAATCTCGAAGTTCTGAATTGTGCCAGATGGACAGGGGTTTCTTCAGTTTGGAAGAAATCCTACGTACATAGGGACGTTTCGAAAAGAGAGAGAGAGAGAAAAAAAGAAACAGTTTTTTGGTAACAGGGAATCCCCAATACGTATTTCAGTTGAAATCCCGAAATAGATTTTCCGCAGCATTACATAACTTTCCCCATACAACATATTCAGGAGAGTAAAAAGTAACTATGAATGACACAATAAATGTGTGGACTGAATTTTGGCCAACAAAGTCTGGTTTGTAAGTTTCACACAAAGAGAATAAACAGGACAAAATCTGATTTCTTGTACATGTACTCAGTACTTGTGAACGAGAATAACCTCCCATACAATTTCATAATATCATATACCAAACAGCTGATTAATATGACTTTGCATGTTTGTCTGTAGCATCAGGGCATTCACAAGTGAAATTTCTTGACATTGGGTTGGATTTGGAGATTAATCCTATGTAGATTAATATGTTAGAGTGCATTTGTGCATATTTGTTTCCCTTATGTTACATGAACGTCTCATTTAAGATAACACTACTCATTTGTTTTTTACATCATCTTTTTTGTCTTTGAAAAGGAGTGTTATGATAAAACCATTAGATATTGTAATGAAACTTTTTCCTATTGGTGATTATTCGTTTTAAGTGTATATTTTGCATATTTTGTGAAAATAGAGATTCTCTAAAACTTTTCATTTTTTCAAAGAATCTATTTATTTGTGAAGATAGATTGATTAGAAACAGCTAAAAATAAAAAATAAAGTGAAATTATAAGATGAAAATACATTGACATTATGCTATTGTTGTTTTTCTTTCTTTTCTATAGATAATAAAAATATTTGTGCAAATGTAGGATATTTCATATAATGTCACAGCTTCTTTTACTACTGAAAACAGTTATTGTGTTTTCATCATTTAAACTTGCAAGCTGTCATCTTTTTTTTGTGTTCGGTACATTATATGTAGTATTTCTAGTCCTGTTTTATCTTTGTTTCATATGATTAAAAACTTGAATAATTTACTTTAATATTTATAACTAATAATAATTCAATAATTAACTGCTGCATATTTTGTAATACACATATGTTGTTTTTAACTCTTCTACCATATCTGGGGTAATTGCCAACCCCATCATCATTTGTTGATATTTTCCTGAATACTTGCAGGATCATTTCAGTCTTCTAGATATTCCTTCATGCACTTATTAAGCAGATATCAAACCATTTTCATCTATTTTTCCAAAGTTTATTAGAGAGTTATTAATTTTTCTCGCGACATGACACTGGTTTGACCTAAAGTATTTCTTGTTAATTCTTCATTTTCACTTGAAATATCTTGTCATGAACTTCAAAAACTTATGTCTGATACAGCCAATATTAACAAAATAACTTTCACAAACTATTAAATATTTATGAAGCATTGTGTATCAACAATGGAGGTTATGTATGGTAGAGGTTAATCTTTATATCAAATAATTAAGACGAATAAATTATATTTATTGTTATTGAAAATCACTTTAAAATGTATGCTTATATAAAAACAATGATTTACACTTAGTATATATCAGCATATATCAGTTCAAAAAGACCCCCAGGTACTTGATTGTAACTTGCAAATATTGTACGAGTGTTAATATACATAGGTTTTATTATATGTTGACTTTGTTTGAAATTTAATTCTATGGACAATAAAATATTAAAATTCTTGTTATTGTCATTATAAATAAATCATCTCAAACACTTTTAAATTTCCATTTTGTTTGTAAAAGAAATATATACTATTCTTGTTTTATCTGTTCTAGAGTTTAAATACCTAACTGTGCAATGACTTCAACATATAAATAATTACTGCTACTTTGTTTGGCTAAATATTAATTCATTAAATACTTTAATGTAAATGTTAATATTATAAATGTTATTACCTAGATCTAAGTCATGATAAGAGTTTGTTAGAAACTTGTACCCCACGTACAATGAACAATAAAATATTACTAGTAATATTACTCATGTTACAAGCTAACTGCATATCAATAAGCAAATTTGTTAATTAATTTCAATGCCACAGAGACAAGTGGACTGACCATTACAACATATGACATCATAAGACATAAATAAACTTTATGTACCTTGACCAAATTGGCAACAGCTTTACTGACAGCCATAACAGGCCGTTCCAGATCTGGCATAGCATTGCCATCTTCTGCTTCTTCATGAAGGATGACGAGACGAGAAACCTGCACCAAGCATAACAGATATATTTCAAACATATAAATAGGTTGTTTTTTTTAACCAATTTAAACATTTTCCACATGAAAGTATATTGTAGTTTTTTGAAACATTACAAACAAACCTGTTCAATTTTTAGAAATCTTTTAAAATATTAAACTACTTGTATAACATTCCTTTTATTTCATTTTAGACAATCACATTCAATTTTCATTGGAAATAGTTTAGAAATAATGAAAAATCATTTTTAAACTTGAACCTTGTTATGAAAATATTTAAATGTTATCGTAACAATAAGTCTACGATATATTCTAGTCTGATCAGGTATATAACCTACGAGATGTATACCTCACATACCTAACCTAATATGGATGGTGATAATATAAAGAATATTTTGAGAAAGCCATCTCTGAAAAATCAATGTTAGTTATTTGTGAAACTATTTTGATAAGGATATGATAATAAAACAAGAATCTCTTTTGCATCACGAGTTACATTATAACGTTATATCAAATGTATTATTCAAACTTATCTACAACAGTTCCAAATGCATTTTTAATTTCATTTTATTTTTGTTTCCCTTATGTTACATGAACGTCTCATTTAAGATAACGCTACTCATTTGTTTTTTACATCATCGTTTTTGTATTTGAAATGGAGTGTTATGATAAAACCATTAGATATTGTAATGAAGCTTTGTATGACATTTGTATGATTTAATGAAACATTACTGCATTGTCATAAAGTAGTTTTTAAACTCCTGATTGCGGTTTTACATGGTTTATTTTCTGCATTTACATTTAATATATATGCGAGAGAGAATATTGTGGATGGCACAGAATTAAGAAAAATAATGAACTGTACTATGCTGAATCTATATGTGCAAGTGTATGGACAAATATAAATATGAAACTTTGTATTATATATAAAAAAAGTTCCTATCCTATTTTACGAGAAAATGTATTTGTTATGTTAAAATAGTTAAAATTTGTATTAGTCAATAGTTTGTTAAACTCAATTCATGTCTTGGTCTAAAATGGTACTTGTACTATAAAAGAACCAAAATAAATAATAATAATAATAATAATAATAATAATAATAATTATTATTATTATTATTATTATATGCCAAAGAAGAATATTTCACTGCAATCTTATATTTTAATGGATTCAATAAATTGTATAATGAATAAAAACATTTTTCCTTTTATTAAAAAAAATTGAGAAATAATTAGTCTATACTCTAGGATGCCATTTACAAACTTAATAAAACTTTTTACATGATCTATTTCACGAAGATATTATCAGTTTGTTCAGATTGCTTTTAAAGAGGTTATAAAATCTTCTTTCTCAAGTAATTTCACAGTAAAAATTAATGAAAAGGTCTATTAAGTTTGAATTTCATATATAATAAGTTTTAGTTTTAAATTATATCAAAGTCAAAGAATGTAAATAATCATAATACAATTAAGTGTTTTCAACTGCAATTGTCTTCTTAGGACAGTTCCTTGATATTCTGAAGATCAAGGAACAGTGCTAAAAAGAGTTTCTTTGACAATACGTTCTTCATAAATTTAATTTACTATTTTTCCTGTTTTGAATTATTGAATACATAAGCAATGTCCATCCACGAATTGCTTGTATTTTGAGATTTCCCTTAGGCTCTACGTTTTGAATACAAAATATCTGAATCTGTCAACAAACGTTTTTTGTTTATTTATAAAATATATTAATTGGAAATGCAAAAGAAGCTATCTGCATTACAGAACAACCCATTTTAGTATGAGTCGTACGAAAGAAATTTCTGAACGTATATTGAAAACCACTTACACATCCTCTTCCTTAAACATACTGAATATAGGTAAGCAAGATGTGGAATTACTTAAGCTCTTTACACTCTAATGATGATGATGATGATGATAATAATAATATTTATTGAGTAACATACACAATTCTGTATGACAAGTCAAATATGATGTATATATAGAGGGAGTATAATCACATGCATCTTCTCGAGTGCAGTGAGTGAAGTAACATTTATTGTCCAGAAGCAAAACAAGGGGCCATCTCAGCATTTGCTCAATGCAAAAATGTAGGCTATATAATTTTAAAACAAGAGACCTTAAAACACAAATGTCTGGAATGCAATGAAGACAAAAACTGTAATGCCTTAAGTGAAATGTCATTTCTTAGATTTTGAAACGTCTTTTTTTCCGTTTTTCAATGTTGCCTTGAATCAAAGTAACAATTCAAGCGGCAATACAACTGCCAGTACGTCTCTCGTAATAAGCCAAAGGAATAGGAGTGGTAAGTTGGCACACACATCTGAAGGGGGTAATAAAATTGCTACTATATTTTAAGAAATTTTATTCCAAATTTGTTTTTCAATAATTGACGACCCCTATCTTTATAGGTTACATTTTCCGAAATCAACAGGTCGTTTGTCATTACGAAAGGATATGACAGTCACATTTCACAACACGCAGAATCCATGCGCACACCTGAGGTGGAGTCAACACATGTGACCATATAAGGCTGTGAAAAACTGTGACGTCACACAAAAATACAACTTAACACCAGTGACGTAATATCACATGACATCAATGCCGACAGCTCTGTCAAAATTTTGTGGCAACGCCCAAGTGATATTTTTCAAGCTAACTCGTCTTGGTAAAAAAATATTATTTCGTGTTCAAATTTGGCATTGCATTTATCAAACACCATTGCCAAACAAAAGGGAGAAAAAAATGCTTCGGACACATTATCGGAAGTATTTATCAATACACATAACGTAATTTTTAAAATTAGTTTCGTTTATAAAAGAAGCACACCACATACCTGCTGGGCAACAGGTTCTAAAATGCTTTCTATCGTTTTCGTGTGAAACACCGGCATTTTGACGGAACTGTATAAGTGCACAACAATATAGACTTATAACATCACACACAATCACTATCAAGGAAACAGCAGTATACTAGAACACTTGTACTCTTCCTGTGGATCTAAGTCCGTTCGTTGGCCTCGACTAGCCTCCCTATTCTCCTCTTCTCCCTCTACGTCTGATTAAACCGTAACGCGTTGAAACCACGGAATAAAAGGAATATCTGAAAATAACTCTCCGGAGGCAGTGGTGCTATCTGCGAAGAGAGCATTCAACTACTTGTGACAGCCGAGATGGGCGCGGTCGGAGAGTGAGGGGCGGGGCTTTCCTTGGAACTTCCGAGAGACGGTCGGCTTTTGAGCACGAGCAGGTGCTTGGCTTTTTATGGTGAAACAAGCAAAAGCAACTCGGAGAGTCATTCTAAATTATTCATACACAATTCGAGCCTATAGTAATCACTTTGGTTTAATATAGGGATGGATCCAGAGAATTTTTTTGGGGGGAGGGGATTTGGGTGTTTGCGTATATATATATATATATATATATATATATATATATATATATATATATATTACATCTTTAAATTACAATTCAATTACATTTGGAATTATGTAAACGTAAATATTTAAGTAGTTAGGCGGAAGATCAAGCCCTACGGCATGAGCCTCGCCAGAAATAAAGACATTTCTATTTTCGTCTACTCGTTATGACTCGATTATACCTCTCGTTACGACTCGGTCGAATATAAAATATACTCTAAGTTGCTACCACCTTCCTAAGAAGAAGACCTAGGGACTATCGGTGCCTCTCCAATACTTTGGGCAACATGTGGGCTGTTACAAATAAAGCAATGACTTGAACTACCCTATCTTGAATGACTTGAGAGTTTAGCCAAGTTCTTACAATCATTTTGCGGAATACGTCCCGGAGTCCGATAACTATCATGACGACCTGTGCTTTTACGCCCCACATTCGGCGGATCTCGTTTTCAAACTTCTGTATTTAAGACGTTTCTCTACTTCCTTGGTTACGTTTCGATCGCACAGCACAGCAACATCTACTAGTAGACATGATTTTTCTTCAAATCCCGGATATCAGTAGCCGATTTGTCTGCCGCTATCGTGCGATCAGTTTGAATTTGTTGGTTGTACTAAATTGTACACAGCCGAAGTGACGTCACCGGTTATTGTGAGTGTTCGTATCACTTGGAGCATGTGTTTGGAACTTCGAGGGCGGTACATGTCTACTAGTGGAGGTAACTACACACCCTGTCGTGCATTTTCAAGTATGATCAATGGCTTCTACTGCTTCCGGGAAAATGCAACATTTATCATATTGGGAAATTTTGAAAACGGCTTTTTCATAATGTGGTGTTCTCAACACCCGATCTCGGGCTGCTATTACAACTCCTTCCGATTCTGGCTTCATTGTTTTCCTTTAATTAAAGTCCCATAATTAAAGTGACATAAATTATTGATATTTTTTTATCTGTACTACGATATACTGAGCCATTTGTACGACATTTCTTTGTCGACATATGGATTGACAACTGCAGCAGGATACCTTGGAGTGCTTTCTGTTTCCAGGAATAGATCTCTTGCTGCGAAGTGGACTGTGGAACTGGCATATGTTTGAGATTGAGGGGCGTGTAATTGTCATTTGCCTGCACAATTACCTTGTGAAGGTGAGTGGTACATTTATCGGTAGAGAAGTATGCTTTCTCTGCAATTTCCTCATAGTTTTTTATGTTTGGCATGGCTATTTGTCAACTCTACAATGCCGCGGCAGTGTTGACCATCTGGATGGCACTTCTGAGATGGTGAAAGGGCAACCGAAGTGGGCCCTTTGAACTCTTACAAGTCTTTCCAATTCCTCTACATCGGGTGTGGACCATTCAATAATACCATCGAGGTGATTATGGGTAGAGCATACGAGTTGATTGCAGCCGTGAGTTTCGAGAGTTGGAAGTTTTTAATACTGCCTTGTGTCGGTTGGCAATCACGGCTTTCAGCATTGCCTCCAGTTAATGATGTGCAATCATATTTCCTTGTTGTACACGAAGGTGTAGAACTCATTAACTTGCAAAGAGGTGATGGTTTCTCCATTGTCTCGTACGTGACTTCACTAGTCAGTTTAGCATTCTGTATTTTGCATTTATTAATGCATAGTTGCATATTTATGTCCATGGAGAAATCTTCAATCGCTTTATCTGAATGTTGAGGCCACGTACCAGAGTAGAGTTTGACGTTGTCCATACATGCTTATGTGGGTTATTTGCGATCTTTCAGTGCCTTACAGTTCGAAGCCTAATTTCAAGTCTCCTAGGAATGTCGACAAAAAGTAATTGGCAGACAGAACTAGTAAGGGCTCAGACTATCACCTTGGAAGACATACTACACGTTTTATAATTATTTCCTTGGTAACCATTGTTTCGTTTTTCAAGTGACACGAAAAGTTGTCTACCCTTTGTTCATGATGGATTTGAGGAAATGCGCTGTTGTCGAGTTAATATGATGTAATGATAGCACATAGGAGCGCGCCCGTGAAGTACAACCCAAACCCCTGGAACCATCACCATTCGTTTGGACCTGGTTTGTACCCATTTGTACCACAAATATATTCGTTTGTACCAAAACCACTTACAATATACAGCTCGTTGTATTGTGGTGGTGCCAACTTCACACTGGCACCGCCACCATCGTAAAAATATTTAGAAACATTATAAATCGTTTGTACCTCGTTTGTGCCGGATAGTTCCATCAGAATTTGTTTGTACCGTCTGATCGTTCTACCTGACGTTTTCCGTTTCTTTCCATCAGAATACGAAACTATTGGTGTCAATTGCTTTACTGAAGTACGTCTCTTCCAACAAATTTTAATTCTTCTGGAAATCTCTATGTTCATGTGAACAAGACCTTGTTTTCTGAGTACTTTTTATTATTGATCTCTCACTTTCTAGATCCGAACGCGATAACCGTCGACGTAAGCGTTTGTGGGCTGCGATGACCAACTGGCTATAGTTATCATGACTAATGGGATGTAGAAGCATGTGGTTCTACCTTTCAAATAGTTTGTTTATATTTGCCGACATTTCGCCGCCGCTCTCCTTGTAACCAACTGGGGCATAATATTAAAATCATAAATATTTCATGTTGATAATTTCTAGCAGAGACAAAGAAAAAAATACTAGCATATCCGTCCTGCCTATAATAAATTGCAGTTGGGCTGAAACTGATGTAGAATGAGAATGCCTGATCAAAATTCTATTTCCTTCACCCCGGGTTTTTATAGATGCTTTAGGCATTGTTAACACGAATGTAGTTAAGGTGGTTAGAGCGAAATAAGTGTTATGTTTAACACGCCTCTTTCATTAATCAAAATGTGGCAGGTTGTTCTATATACTGGTAGAGTTTGAGTCGATTTTACCGTCTAGTGTTCACGTAACGAGACCGTAAAGTTTGCTGTGTTAATACGGGCTCTTATGGTGACCTCACAGATCTGACCTGAAATGGACCTAAGGAATGTACTTGGTTCTAGTTACTCGATTTGAATGAAGTTGCGCGCGCGGTGTTGCCGAGATGCGCGTCACAGTCCCGCCTCCTATAAAGCGCGCGAACGTCTCCCTTTGGACTGATTTAGGCTTATAATTTTGCAAAGTTCTCCCATTTGAAACGGTAGATTTCCTTCAAATTGCGCATGTTGATTCTTCGAGATGCTAGCTATCAAAAGAAAAGTTTTTAAAAGCATGTTCAACAGTTAATTTTCTCACAATTTTAAAATTTCAGGTCAGATCTGTCAGGTTACCATAAGAGTGCGTGTTAAAACAGCGAACTTTATGGTCTCGTTACGCAAAAACCGGACGGTAAAATCGATTCAAATTCTATCAGAACATAGAAGAACCTCGCATCTTTCGAGTAATACAATAAAAAAAGACATGTTACACATAACGCTTATCTCGCTCTAACCACCTTAATGTTCAATCTTACGCTTCAATTTTTCATTCCACTGACATTTCATTAATGTTCGCCCTCTATTTATATTTGCATCACATCACACAGGAAAGCAAGAATGTTTTTCGAGATGTTACTAATTATCAAAGTTATTGAAACAGAGTTCGCATAGGTTAAATTAATTCTTTGTAACTTGTGTCATAATTTTGTAAAAAATATTTTGCATCATTAAAACAAAATATGCTCGATGTTTCATGCAGATATTAAATTCTTCGAGTTCCATAGGTATCATTTTTCTACTATTTTATTTTTATTTTTTAAATTTCTTTCTTAAGCCGACTACTTAAAAATTTGAAGAAAACAGCTTTGTGTCTAAAGTGTGGTTACGTAACGCAGATACCAATGATTTTTGAGCATGATTTTACTATTATCTACGGTTGCTGTGACGAGAATGGTGGTACAGTTCCGGTTCACCTCCCGCCGCCCCATAAAATGGCTGTATCTTCATTCGTTGTCTGGTACAAACGAAAAATATTAACTTTCCGGTACAAACGATTTATAATGTTTCCAAATATTTTTACGATGGTGGCGGTGCCAGTGTGAAATTGGCACCACCACAATACAACGAGCTGTATATTGTAAGTGGTTATGGTTCTATCGAATGTTTTTGTGGTACAAATGGGTACAAATCTGGTACAAACGATTGGTGTCAACGTTTCACTTCACGTACATCATAAGAGCCAATCATGTGAAACCATGTCAGAGGCCTTTCTGTAATCAATGAAACATGTGAACAAGTTACGTTTCTTCTTGCACGCTTGAAACATGACCGCACTATCGATAATGAGGTGTTATATACTTCCAAGGGAGCCCTTACTGCATCCTTTCTGAGCTTCAGCTAAGATAGTATTTGTTACACAGCTTTGATCAATAACCATCAATAAACAACTTGTGATGATTTTGTAAAAATTATTAAGGCAAGTGATTGGTCTATATTTCATAGGATCTGTAGTATCACTGATTTACGGTTTCATGTAACACCATCACACAGAACGTGCGACATTTCATTGGGATTATTAAAATTGTTTGTGAGATTTTCGCGTGGAGACAGGTTAATTTTTTGAACCAGTTGTAAAGACCGTCTGATACAGGGCACATTCAGTTTCGAAAGTTCTGTACAACTTCGTGTAGAATATATTGGGTGATTTCACCGAATGTCATTTCGGTGATTTGTGCTGCCACACTTGTAGTTAAGGTGCTTTAGCGTTAAAGTGACTTTCGGTCGACCATACTTCACCCCAGGTCTCTTCAAAAGTGGATTTCTCTGGTAAGCTGTTCACTTCTGTATTCCCTTCTTTCATCCTGTAGAAATTCTTTTGGCTTCTGAGGAAATCTCTGTTGTCTGCTTTCCGCTTTAGACTTTTGATGTATCGTCATATACGTGGGCTATAAATGCTTAGTTGTTGCTTTAGAGTAGCTACTAGTACAATACCCGGCGTTGCCAGTTTTTCTCATATTAAATCCGTGTGGAAAAGAAATGGTTTCCGTGTCTATCTCTGTGTCATTCTGTTTTTGTCTCTGTCTATCTCTTTCTGTCTTTTTCTTTCTGTCCTCTCTCTGTCACTCTCTCTTTCTTTGTCTCTGTTTGTTTCTCTCTCTGCGTCTTTGCCTCTGTCTCGGTTGTCTCCGTCTGCCTCTGTCTGTCTCAGTCTCTCTGTATGTATATGTAGCTCTCGGTCTGTCTCTCTGCCTCTGACTCCCTCTCTGTTGTCTCTTTCTGATTCTCTGTCTGTCTCTCTTTGTCTGTGCCTGCTGTCTCTGTGGATTTCTGTGTCACTAAGTCTCTTTCTGTTTCTCTCTCACACTCACTCTTTTACGCGCACAGTCTCTCTCGCTGTGTCTGTCTCCATCACTCTTGAATCTCTCCGTCGCTCTCTGCCACTTTCCGTCTCTCTGTCTCTCTCACGCGCCCGTCCGGTTCTCCTAGGCCACGCCCTTCATCACAAAGCCACGCAACAATGAAGCCCAGGCGGAGAGCAATTTCAATGGAAATTATATTAAAACAAGCGCAATTTTGTTCTGCAGCGCCATCTAGTAATGTTTCAAAAAATTAACCGCACATAGTCCTTCTGGGTGAAAAACAGGTAATGTGCCAACTTTCATGGATATCGGTCACTCGGTATCGGAGTTTACCGCTTTTACATATACTAACATCCACACACACAAACACACACACA
>BOPP01000370.1:418665-443757 GCA_017312745.1 Gryllus bimaculatus | reverse complement strand
TATATATATATATATATAAAAGTTATAAGTCGTCGCCGCCGCGCGCGGGTCGCCTTACCTATCAGCTACTTCAGACGGTAGAAAGGTGGCCTAAAAGCAAGGGATGGTGGGCGAACGTTGTGCCGTGATAGTACCTCACAAAATAACAAGGGATGCAAGCCCCCTTACTTTTGATTACCATCTTCAGCGGCTGCCTTAGATTAAGCTATATCCCGACAAGCTGCAAAAATCCATAATAAAACCGAAAAATCCACGAAACACGCCTCCAGTTACAGACCAATAAGCATACTGTCTAAAATATTCAAGGAATTAATTCTTCTGAGAATAAATCAATTTATTCAAAATACGAAATTCATCACTCCTTTTGAATTCGATTTCGTCCTCTTCATTCGACTACCCACCAGCTGAGAAAGTCTGCGTCATTCTGTAGCACCACTAGTTTAGTTATATATAGAAAAAAATGTTTTCTAGGTTGTATTGTTTGTAATATTTTCCATTTCAAACCTGTAAAGTGGTTTATCCATTGTTAGGGTGCAATAAATGTTTAAAAAATCCTGCATTCTTCTTACGCAGTGTAGAGAATATATTTTAATGCTGCAGGAACACCGATTTCTCGACAAAAGTACTTATGGCCGGGAATACGAAAAACTGGAAAAATCTTGTTTCGATACATAGTAATTACTACCTCTAACAGGTTGTGTTGTCAGATTCCATGTTTTGTGTAGCTTTGTAAACGCTAGCGCCTCAAACGATTTTCTCCAAAATTGAGATTATTCGGTCGAGGTGAACGGACTCGAAGCGTTGCGAGTTTGAAATGGCCATTTTGATTTAGGGAGATATTTTCAAGTATTTCGCAAAACTAGCTTCAATGTTTTTGATTAAATTTTGTACGTTTAGTGTAAAGAACTATTTAAAAGTGGCAAGGGTCTCATTTTCTGGAATCTCTGATATTTCGAAAAATGCAGTTTAAGTTCAATATTCCCTCCGACTTTACCTCGTAATAAAACTTTAAAGAACCGAAACTTTCCGTGTCAAGATGAAATAAACAACGCGATGCTGAAGTACAGAGGAGAGAGATTAAAAGAACAGCAGAAGAAAGTATTATTTAATAATACATTTGAACTCAGGGATGTACTACAAGATTGAAAAATCAGTCTTACGATTCCGAGCTTTAAAAAAAGGATGAGAAGTGACCCCAATAATGAAAGAGATACAATTACTACCCCTATTATTGTCTTAATATTTTAGAATAAGCATTGCTTTTCAAAAGAATTATAGTCAATGAAATATCTTAAAACATTCACATTAAATCGACAATTCAATGTGGAATATAGGTGACTACAACGTTTCGTGGCTAATTTGTGACCACATCATTAGGCAGAAAACATTGCGTGCATAACATTTCAAAACTGCCAAATTCAAGTAGAGATTTTTGCCATAAACAAAATCTGTTCGAAAAAATAAGTTCTTCAAAAACAGTCATGTACAATTTTTTAAAAATAACGAGTAGTTTTCACAGAATTTCTGGTTGAAATTAATGCAAATTCTAAAAAAGATCAATTTCTCAAAAACTGGCCATACTTTTCTTTAATTTTTTTCCATGTATAAAACAAGAGACGCTTAAAATAATGGAGTAGGTCTCATTTTCGTTTATCTCTGTGAATTTTCGAAAATTGCGTGTTGGAAATATTGGGTTGAGACAATTAGAATTTTAAGCGCCGATTCGAGCTCGAATGTCACTCCGTGAAGTATGGCTAAAGGTGAGTTAACACTCTGAGGACCTGAGTCCGAGTCAGGGAGCAGGAAACAAATTTTTCTGGTTGAAAATTTTGCACGTTCGTGTAGTATATAGTTTAGTGGGACAGGAAGAAATAATGCGAGAAAGTATGTGCTATTGTAGTACTAGTTTTTTTTTTTCTTGAACCAATGGTGGTACACATTTCCTAAGCCATGCACGATGGACAAATGAACCCACATATAACATTTTCATTTTTCTTGGGGGGGGGGGGAGGAGGAAGGCAAGGACACACTTTTACTTTCTCGCTCATATTTCGTAAGAGGAGAAAGTATTGTAATCCTGCGCCGAAAAACGGGGAATTTTTACCAGAAATTCTCTTATTGCTGACGCTTAGTAAATTACTTCCTCTAATCACAATCCAGGTTTTTGTATCCTTGATGTACCGAAAAATTGATTGACGGAAAAATGTCTGTTCGTCCACCTGTTTGAAATCTATCAAATTTTCTCAAATATTAATATTTCCCGATCGATTTAAATGAACTCGAGATCTTCTGAGTGTAAAACGGACATTTTGATTTTTTAGCGATCTTTATATGAAGCCTGAAACAACATTTTCAAAGTTTCCTCAAAAATGGCTTCAAGTTTTTTGATTAAATTTTGTCTTTTGATGGCGTAAAGGAAGCTTAAGAGAATGATGCGGGTCTCATTTTCGATAAAATCTCTGGTTTTTCGAAAATTGCAAAAGTACAATTTTTTGTATTTTTCTACAATTACAATATTGGAGCTAGAGATTTTTTCCTAACAAAATGTGTTCTCTAAAGATAATCATAAAATAAAGTTATGTACAATTCTTTGAAAATAAAAGCAATGTCCGCGTAATTTTCTGTGAACTATAGGCAACTTTTATTTTTTAAACATTTTTTTTCCAAAAACAACTCCAAATTTTACTTTAAAATTTACCCTCATATCAAATGGCAGTGAAAAGAAATTTGCTAGTCTCATTTTTGAAGCAGTCTATTTTCGAAAATTGCAAATAGTTAACATTTCAAAGAAAATTATTTTTGCCTTCCACAAAATTGGATCTAAAAAGTCAGCTATCCAAAAAGGTCAGGTACATGTTTTATAAAAATGAGTAGGTATCACGTAATTTCTGCTTGAAATTAATGCAAATTATAAAAAGAATATTTTTTCATGAACAAGCAATGTTTTTTCCATGCATAAACAAGTCGTGCTTAAAAGAATGATGGAGGTCACATTTTCATTGACCTCTCAGAATTTTTGAAAATTGCTCTGTCTCTCTGCCCCTGTGTGGATCTCTCTCTCTATATTTTGAAACAAATATTCTGTAATTTCAATTGTAATAAATATTAGGTGATTATTATTGATTTATTTAGTTAAATTATAAGAGGGAGACATACCATTAACACATGTTCTCTTGAGCTCTAGAATCGCTTCCTAAAGTATTAACAATAAAATGTTGAAAGATGAATAAAATAATTTTAAAAAAAGAATAACAAATAATAATAAAATTAAAAAAGTGTGACATTAGCAACACCTGCAAAAAAATTGGACATTTTCACTCCTGAGGTTCTGTGGGTGGCTCATGGGCAGGGTGCTAGCTTTCTAAGGCAGTCCCTGATTCAATTCTTGGCCAGACAATGAAGCTGTAGCTTACTAATACAAATCATCTCAGTTTCTGTAGCGATTTCTGTGTGATGAAAGAAAGCTCAGGCAGGTCAAATAAGCTAGGTACAGTGATGGGAACACGTCATGGTCACCACGTCTCCCTTACCCCCAGGAGCAAATAATTATTAAAACAAACCCCTCGTCTGTGAACACCACTAGCAGGCAAAAGTTGGATTAATCCAACCTTAAAATGCCAAATACATACATATATCAAATATCAGTATTGTTTATTCATTTTTGTGCAATAGATGTGTGGAAAATAAAGATATTCCTGAGTGTTCCAGTTCTTATGTCCTTCTCATGATTATCTTTAATTACATCTAGAGATCTCATTTGTCTCTTTCTTTCAATTTTTAAAGAAATTTTTTGCTTTCTATATTTTTAATAATTTAAAATCTATTTTCTTACATCTTGTGTCCATAGATCAACGTGTAAATTATAATTTATAAGATTATTATATCTTGTACTGGATGTTTCAAGACATTCATCAATCAAATTACTCATGTTCCACACTCATGGAAGCAATTCTACATTTAAAATAATGTTCCTCATGAATTCTCTATTGTTTTGAATTGGACATTAATTTATGTGCAATTGCAACAGTGTTACTACATCACTTATTTCTTCAAAGAAAATGTTAATGTCAAGTGTATGAAATATTTTTCAGAGATTTCCTTTCGTTGCTTTTCATTTTCTTGATGTTTCCTTGTTTATCCTAAAGATGTACACATGTATCACTTACAAATATTCTAATTATAAACTTTTAAATATAATTAAGAAATAATAATGCACATTAAAGTATTAAATATAGGAAGAACATGAAGCTTGTGTATAGAAAATATATGTAATAAAAACAAGTTTATTTCATATAAAATATTAACTAAAACTATATACATATGGAATATTCTGTATTAATTAAAACCTGCATTTCAAATAATAGCCACAGCTAACAACTTTGAGCCTGCAATTCATTCTGACAGTGCAATTACAAACCATATCAATTTATCTTCATAAAAGTTAAGATTTAGTAAATGCCTCCCCCCCCCCTCAAATTAAAGCCACCACTGGCAGAGAATTGAGTTGATTCTGTAATTTATACAAAGCAATAGAAAAACAATGGTATTGCCAAATCATCAAGTTAAAAATAACATTTTTTTTCTTTTAGAATAAATCACAGTATTTGTTAAAGCCTAAGAAAAAGATTTGCCAGCTTATTTCTCGAAGTTCACAACAATGTCTGCAAATCTTCTATAAGTGAAAACATTTCAGTAATACGAACCTAGTTATGCTTCAAATAATTAAATTTTTGAGAAATATTTCAATCAATGTTTGAAAAGGGTAGGATTCAATTAATTGAAACAGGCATCAATAGAATGTAACGCATTTGTTAATAAAAGTTATGAAAATGATTTGATATTTGAGAAATAAGTTAATAAAGGACAAATGCACAAAATTGTACAACATTGAGGGTATTTTGTACCACATCATTGTAGCAATCTGGAAACCAGTTCATGAAAACATACAGCAGAAACTACATATCCATATTACATATTATTCCAGATGATGTGTTCTTAATTACATTTGCTTCAGGTTTCTTGCAAAGTGAGAAATTATCTTTTACCTCAGGGATTAAGAAATTAATTTTTTCTTCACTAAAATTATAGAAGAAACATGTAATTTGTTCTTTAATATTTCAGTTTACAAAATATTTTTAGAAATAAGTTAATAAAAAGAGGAAATCTATTTGGATATAATTATTATTTCTAATAATGCTGGTCTCTATATACATGTGGCAGTGTAACATGTAAGTGGAAACCAATAAAGCAATTTAAAACTTTAAAATTATTGCACCATGTAGAGATAGTATTAAGTAATAACATTTTCTATATATTAAAAACCATTTCATATAAGAACAAATTATATAGGAAGGCAACAGATCCAATACAACTGGACTAGTTTTACCACTGTAATATCTGATTATTATATGAAACAAAATTCAATATTACTCCACCATGTATACATAACAATTATATCAATGTTGTTCAACATAATATACATAATATAACGTTTAAAATATATAATTTTCAATGTTAACAACAGAATTATTCGTATATAAATACCAAAAAAAAGTACGGAGTTCAACTTTGTCAAACAAGTATTAACAACAACTAGTCACACAATGCTTTTATTTTCCATAAAATATATAGCTATATATAAAATGTTTTCTTAATGCAAATCAGTAATTTAATGTGTGGAAATAATTCACACTCCATTTACACATTGATCAAATTATTTGCCATCAGATTCATAGAATTTCATCCCTTTCAAAATTAAATTTCTGAAAGTGGTGTGTTCTATATTCAAAACACCAATGAAAAACTATTTTCATTATGTACTAAACTGCCGTAATACATAAATAAAGTGTGATTAATGTATCTGATGTACATATTATAGAGATATTTCACCAATGTGGCTTTTATCAAAGTCTTTCTTTCTCCTTGTGGTATAAAAGGCTTCTAACACTGGGTACCATTTAGCTCACAAATGATATTATTAATAATTACCACAGAACCATTTACCCACTTTTTCATTACTTATTTAGTGATTCTACCTTTAAAAAAATCTTTCACAAAAGTAAAATTGTTCAGTATGTGATACTCCAGTGACTTATGACTACAGTAAGGCACTCCCAATTACAATACAATGAGACAATTAACCTTATCTGCATGAACCTTGAACTAACTTTGGAAGATCATTGATACTAATTTGTACACAACATGGAATTTAAACTACATTTATTAATAACTAATGCTACTGTAAACCATTCTCATTCATTTCTCTCGTAACTTGTCGTAGGTGAAGTCCTGTAACAGCATTAATATAATAATCAGCAGCTTGTGGTTTTGAGTATTCTTTGGTCTGCGACTGGCTCTCAATTTTTCTCTGGGTAGCATCAATCAATTTTTCATTTGTTCCCTGGACAGAAAATTACACAAAAATCTTAAACACATTCACTAGAGATTACATGAACAACAAAAATGTTTTTTAATACCATACAAAAACTCAGGTAGAAAGTTTGAAGAGGATGAAAGAGCTTATGTTGTAAATAGACTTTTAGGCACAAAAAAGTGTTGATTTAGGCACCTAAAATAGGTAACAAAATTGTGTAATTAGGCATTATTAGGCATGAAAAATGACATTTTATACTGTAGGTTACAAAATGCTAAAACCAGGCATTACAAAAATATTAGACATGAAAAGTTATGTTTTCAGCATCTAAAACTGATCACAAACGGATTAAAATAGGCCCTTTTTTATTTTTCAGGAAAGTCTAGTAGTTTTACGTTTATGAAACTGACTACATGCACATTATTTTATTCACTTTCACTTCACTCGTTCTTTCATACTTTTCATTCTCAATCTGTGAATTTCACAGGGAATGGGTACAATTGCCTAAGAAGTGCACGCTGATTGAAGACGAGTATGAAACAATATTTCTTAATATTGACTTGCACAACTTCTTATGTTCAGTGTGTTGGATGAGAGATTTCAGTATCTAGTCAAATTCGATCAGTGAATATTTAGAGAAATTCTGGAAAGTATTTATGCTTTGGTAAAACAAATTCAAAAACTTAGTAATTAAAATGTGATAATGTATTACAATTATTTTTTTAGGCAGATTTAGGCAAAAAAATATTAAAATAGGTGTCAACTGCCATGCTAGGATATATTAGGCACTATTAGATGCTTTCAGTACATCTATTTGTTCAAGATTCATAAACATGTGCTATCATTTTCTACAACCTCTTAAAGGAACGAATTAGATATTTGTCCTAAAATACGAAGTCTAGACATATGATATGGAGTTGAATACATAATGCATGTACTCTGTATAGAATTGATTGCAGCAAACATTGAATGCAGGTGACAATGTGGTAAGGTATGAACTAAATGTAATTACTTTCTAATATGTCAGAAAGGAAATTAATTATTTTATTCTACAACAAAAGAATTGGGAGATCTAAAATATAATTTTGTATTAATATATTAAATTTAAAAAAAATCATCATATATTGGGAACTTGCAGAACAGAAGGAAGCAATAGAAACAAAGAAGTTGCGGATGGCAAGAAAGAGATCCAATACTAAAGTTATATTGAAAATGATTATTATTTTTTTAATGCATTTTGTATGTGACCATTAATTTGAGAAGGAGTACAAATATTATTTAATTTTCTGAGTAGGAAAATAAAAAAACCCTGAAAACAATCAGGAAGATTATGTAACATATGTCAGGAAAGTGTATCTGAAACATGAAGTAAAGAAGAAAAATTTACCACTCATCAAAAATATACAATTTCTAAGCACCAATTCTTAATTTCATATAGTTTCTAAGATAAGGTACAGGTATTTAATAATCTGAAGAATAATTTTAATTTTTCCATGAGAGAGGGCAGCGTTTATTACATTTTTGAGAAGTTTTAAATTATGTGATAAGTTCCATTTATGAACTAAATCAAATCATACCTTGACTCCTTTCTGTTTGCTGACTGACTTTGTGTAGGCTTGCTTGTAAAAGTCTGAGAAGAGGAAGTAGAACATGACGGCATGGAGACCAATCCACCAAACGAATGCTCGAGGATAATTGCAATCAATGAACAGTAGTTGGAATGCATGCACCATAATAGCAACAAATTGCACCTAGAGAGAACAAATCAATTAGGTTTGCAGAGAGTGGTAAATATAACAAACTCGATACACAGTAATGAATGAATTAACTGAATGAAATTAATGCATTATCTCTTCTTTTAATGCTTACCATCTGGAATGTAGTTAAGTACTTTTTCCACCACAAATACTTCTGATATTGAGGTCCCATAGCCGATAATAAATAATATGTATACATAACAATATGAACAAATGTATTTACCAAACCAAAGAAAGTGCTGTGACCACCTGTGCAAATAAATATGCAAATAAAATATCAAGTGACCATTTGTAATAAATAAGTTGATTTTCAACAAAAATATCCATATATCTCAACAGACTTGTGATATGATAATGATGATGACACAATAATATTAATTCAGAGTTGTGAATTCACAAAACCCTCAAAAACATTTAACAATACTTGTTTGTTCAGTAAGGAGAAATATTTTATAAGCATTGTGAAAACATCAAAGGACTCATGCTTAGCAGTTCAAGGCATAGAAATGCTTATATTCGATTATATCACAAACAAAATATGCTAATTAACTATAAAAGAAAATCTCAAACTGCGTTTTCCTTATTTTGATCCAAATATGGAAAGGCAAGAGAAACAAATTACATGAAAATTCTTACCTGGAGTAAATTTGACTCCAAACCACACACTCATAGGCATAATGCCATGGTGAATCACATGTAAGGTGGAGACATGACTATTCTTCTTTCTCAAAATAAAAAAGAACTGGAAAATAAATCATACAATGAAAATACCAAAACTATGGTTTATATAACAACAAAAAAAAATAAATATATTTGAACAGTTTATGCTCTGGTGTCAGTTACAATGAGTGAAATCTCAAACAAAAAACAATACAATTGTTCTATAACAGCACATTTTTCGCATTAATTGGAACAGTTACATAATGTTATAATACTGCAAGTTCTATTCTACTTCACTTCAAACCATCTCGATCAGGTTTGCGTTCAGTTTCCCTGAACCTCGAGCAAATGCTGAGATGGCCCCTTGTTTTGAATCTGGGCATAAATGTAACTTTAAACTAACGTCTCCCCATAGCACGTCACACACAGTTTTTAACTGTTTTTAATGTAAATAAAAAAAAAATGATACAAATAATCGAACTTTAATTGCATTACTCGTCGAAACTGTTTCATTGAATTTTCATTGAGTTCCTGAGAACGAAATTATCGGCACATCTCTCATGGCTCATGATTCTTTCAATTTCTGCACTCATTGGAAATTAGGAATATAGATGTTAATAATAATCATAATGACCATGATGAGGACGATTCTACTAATCAGAGCAGATGTCCGCTGTCTCTCCCCTAAACATCCTGTAATTCTCACAAACTTGGTGTGGCATTGCTTCCAGTTACTGGTGGCACCCTTCGGTTTCCTGTCCTGTAGGCCAATCTTCGTATCGCCCAAATCATGTGTTTCCGACCCCAAGGCTATTAGGATGAGAGGGCTAGGGAGTCGTTTCTATTCTACTCTTCTATTCTAACTCTATTCTTCACTGTCCCCCTTCTTTTCTTCCATTTTCTTTAGCTGACAGGAACTCAAAAACGTCAGGATAAGGTGACTCCGAAGAAAGAATAAAAAGAAGGGAAAAAAATGGTTGGAAGGTCTTTTAGGAATCAACCATTACGGTGCAGGGGATCTGAGCGGTAGTACTGGCGGTCGGTTGTGAGCAATCAGGCCCAGTCACCGAGGGCAGGACGCAGTCACCCAGCGACTGCAATGCCAAGGATGCGGATCACTCTGCCCCCTGGCAGATATTGCTACGAGTGATCTAAACCTTCGTGAGACTCCAATGGAAGCTTCCTATCCCAGGGTTGAGGGATCCCTTAAAAACACACACACACAAACAACACCACACACACACCACACACACACACACACACAACACACACACGCCACATACACACACACACACACACACTCCACATACACACACACACACACTCCACATACACACACAACCACACACACTTGCCACATACAACACACAACACACACTCCACATACACACACACACACTCCACATACACACCACACACACTCCACATACACACACACACACACCCCATACACACACACACACACTCCAATACACACACACAACACACTCACATACACACACACACAACAACTCCACATACACACACACACACACACTCCACATACACACACACCACACCCACATACACCACACACACACACTCCAATACACACACACACACACTCCACATACACACACACACACACTCCACATACACACACACACACACTCCACATACACACACGAACACACACACTCCACATACACACACACACACACTCCACATACCACACAACACACACACTCCACATACACACACACACACACACACTCCACATACACACACACACCACCACACACTCCACACACACACACACACTCCACATACACACACACACATCCACATACACACCACACCACACTCCCAACATACACAACACACACTCCACATATCACAACACACACACTCCACATACACACACACACACTCCACATACACACACATCACACGTCCCACATACACCACACACACTCCACATACCACACCACACATCACACTCCACATACACACACACACTCCCACATACACACCACACACTCCACATACACACACACACACATCCACATACCACACACTCCAATACACACACACCTCCACATACACACACACTCCACATACACACCACACTCCACATACACACACACTCCCATACACACACCACTCCACAACACACACACGCCCATACACACACACTCCACATACACACACTCCAAACACACACACTCCACAACACACACTCCAAATACACACACACTCCACATACACACACCACTCCACATACACACCACACTCACATGACACAAACACACACCCCCACACAACCTTCATACACAATGCATTGATATAATGTATACTGCGTATGGCTATGTATTGCGTCGTGCATGAGTGTGTGTGGTGTTATACGAAGAGAGACGTTGCAAACCCAATGCATGACCACGCGCCACAACGTTCTCGAAACGAACTAATTTTTCCGACCCGCGACTGTCAGGCGCAACGATAAATAGAGATCACAGCCAACCGATCACTACACATTGTCCATAAGTTAGCATATCCCACTTATCACAAATTGAAAAAATCAGTATCTCAAATTTTTTCTAATTTTGAACAAGTCATACACCAAATTTAAAATTTGAAACCATGCCACAACATCAAAAATTATTTAACACTAAAGGGTATGCTAACCGTAACGTTAAAGTCTAGCATACTCACGCAAGAAAGAACGCATAAACAAAAAATCTATATACATCAAAAATCTTTCTTAATTAAAGACTATTGATACCGAATTAAACATTTGGAAACCGTTGCAGAACATCTAAAAAATTCAACATCTCAAATTCACAAAATTCAAGCATTGCTTGATAATCTGGGTTTAAACAAGTTTTTTGATAAACGCCTCTACAGGGCATGGGTGTAGTCTGAATATGGCAATAATGCATTTTTCTGAATACAATAGAAATTTGAACGAGGTTGGAAGTGCAAAAATTTAAATATTTGCTTAGTTTTGATATGGCAGCTACTTTTGCTAAAAAGATGTAAAAGACTTAATGACCCTTGACCTGATCAAATTGCGAATTTCGACGTGCGCGTTTTTCCGGGAAAACAAGAGTCCTAAGCACGAAATATAAATGGAGAATACACTTGGACTCAACTTTACCATCAGATGCTCAGTTTTCCGGAAAGCCACCAATCATTCGAAACAGTGATTTGTATGAAATATTATAATGTAAACTTTTGATGTTGAAACTTTGTTTAGAGATGCGTTTCATGTTCAAAATTGAAGAATTTTTGTACATATCATTTTGCAAATTCACGCTGTATCTCTAACACTTAGATCTACGGCGCGTCAAATTCGCCAATTTTCAACTTTTTGATTATCTCATAAAATTGCAGCGTTTAATAAACGCCCCTTGAGGCCAGTTTACGACGAATGTGAGTGTGAGCGACACTTCGAGTTAACGCGTACAATCGTCCCTATACGCGCCAGGCCCAGCCCCCCCCCCCCCCCTCCGAGTTTCACAGGAGGCAGTACTCTCTCCACCCTCTTCGGCATTAGTACGTCAATATGTCGCCCCTCAGCAGAAGGAAACGGAATTCAGCTTGTCGGCTTCCTGATGTTCCGACGACTTTGCGTATTAAGCAAATCGCAACAGCAGGCAAGCAGCTGAGATCCCTAAATGAATGCCTCGCCCCTTTCCACCGGCTACGCCAGAACGCCTACCTAAACCTTGAAAATATGCGTGCCGTTAACTCACCCGTGAGAGGCAACCCGAGAAACCGGTGTTGCTTGCCGGCGCGCATCTTCCTTCCACATGCGCGAGTATCTAGCGTACTCGATCGTTGCCTCTATTGCACGAGCACGACAAGACTCGGCACAAAAATTCTTGCGAGACCTCCCTGTTTTCTACGTCCCCTCCTTGGCTCCCCGGATCCTCATTTCTCCTCGCAGAAGGTCTCCTTTTCACCCTTGCATACGATGTTTATGGGCCTATGCTTGGCGAAACCTTTGCGCACCGGCTGGTCTCGACCCTACGCCCCGATTTGGGCGCGAAACCAGACGGTAGGACCGCCACGCGCCGCATTCCTCCTCCTCCTAACGCCACCATAGAACAGTTACCTACGGGCCTTGCGTGAGTCGTCAGCTGCCGGAGCACACACCGGTGTCACCGGGCGCTGGGCCCGAAAGCTCCCGCTCTTGCGCAAACCGCCGCGCCCAGTAACTGTGGCGTCCACCGACTATTTTGCGCCGAAGGGCCCAAGCAAGTGTGCGATACCTTTCGTGTAGTCGAAGCTTTCTCGCAGAATCTCACCATGTCTGTTTCGTAAGCGTGCAAGACTGACCTAATATCGTTCCCCTACACCTTCGAGTGATCCCACCACCCACCAATACATACTGTGCTATCCGCCACGGACGGCTTGGAGAAATCGCGCGTCCACATAGTGTATAATAGTGTTAGATGTATATGTGTCGTGTGAATGTGCGTGTGTCAAGTGAACATATAATCTAGAGTGAATGTGCGTGTGAATAAAAAAAAACCAAGAAAACTAAAACTAATAAGCATGAAGAAGAATACAGTCTTGTGTTAATCTTAGGTTGCCGGCCAAAGTACCGGCTTCATCCATAGGTTAAGTTAGTAAGTAAGTTCTGCCCCCTTCTTTGCCGCATAAGCCGTAGAGTTGCCGTATGTTGTACCCCAACAAGAAAATAAACTCCCGCCTCGCCAGGGCTACTGGCGGGGGAAAGATGAAAAAAGCGGGCACGTCCGTCAATTTTGGGTTTCGTGGCTGGCGGCGGCGGTTGACAGGGACGGTTTGCCAGCTGCTGTGATCTCGCCGCCTTTGTTACGAGGAATGGGGTCTGGGCCCGCGTTGGCTGCCAAGGGACCACGGCAGTGCTCTCCGTTGCGTGCGGGGTGCGGTCAGCGACCTGGAGGTGGGAGAGTTCGCCACCCTGGCCGCGACATCCTGGGACCCTGCGCTCCTTCTTGGGTGAAGGCGGCGGCGGCGGCGGCGGCGGTGGCGGCGACGGTTCAGGCGTGCCGGACGAAGGGGGGCAAGGGAATGGCAGGGGGCGAGTCTCATGACGAAGGTCTCGTATTCGTTGGTCTCTATGAAGATTTGAAAATTGCGCGTTGGAAATATTGAGTTGTGACAATTAGATTTTTAAGTGTCGGCGCGAGTTGGTATGCAGGACGGCTGGTTGGAGAGAGGGGAGGCGCATTATAAATTAACTCTGTAGACCCGAGTTCGAATCTCGGTGCGGAAGTTTTTTCAGATATAAAAAAGTATTTAAAGTAAAAAAGTAATTAAAGTATAATATTGTCAAACAGTTACAAATAATGCGATGAAGTATGTGCTGTTCTAGTATTACTAGTTAATATATTTGTTGTAATATGCTTACATTTTATATTTCTAAAAATAAATGTTGCAAACGAGCAGGATATGTAGGCGGCTTCAAGATAATCACTTAAGGTGATTAGAGCGAGATAAGTGTTATATTTAACATGCCTTTTTTATTGTATTAATCGAAAGATGCGAGGTTCTTCTATGTTCTGGTAGAGTTTGAATTTTTACCGTCCAGCTTTTGCGTAACGAGACCATAAAGTTCGCTGTTTTAACACGCGCTCTTATGGTAACCTGACAGATCTGACCTGAAATTTTAAAATTGTGAGAAAATTAACTGTTGAACATGCTTTTAAAAACTTTTCTTTTGATAGCTAGCATCTCGAAGAATCAACATGCGCAATTTGAAGGAAATCTACCGTTTCAAATGGGAGAACTTTGCAAAATTATAAGCCTAAATCAGTCCAAAGGGAGACGTTCGCGCGCTTTATAGGAGGCGGGACTGTGACGCGCATCTCGGCAACACCGCGCGCGCAACGCGCTTCATTCAAATCGAGTAACTAGAACCAAGATTTCGTACATTCCTCTGGATCTTCTGGGAGCATTTAAAATATCATCACTCCTGGAGAACATTGCGTTTGATAGTAATCAGATATTCAGAAAACTGGAATTTGATGGATATAATGAGTAGTGCGATCTGAATGAAAATCTTAATTCAATTAATATTCCCAATGACTCACTTTGATACTAAGAGAAATTGGGGGATCTTGAGAGTTTACAGAATTTTTTAAACATTCAATACAGTATTATTATTTTATATTGTGCCGTACGTCAGTTTCTTGTTCCTGAACAATGATTCAATTCAATTATTCGAAAAGTATTCATATTTTCTTTGTTATTATGGAGATACACAGTGTATTGTCATTGTCTTTTGTACCACAGATGCATACACAGAACTCAAAGCAACAATCTTTAGCATAGATCAGCACCTAAATCGGTATTGCTACTGAGTGGGCATTTAATTCAGAAAGAAATAGACTTTCTAGTGGCTTCAAATGTGCTGCCACGATAAAATACTGTTTTGCTGGTGTTAATATCAACCATTCAAGGTGTAGGTGAATGCAGAGCTGGATTTCCTTCTAGCAAAATTAGGCTTGGGACTTCCATCCTCGTGCTCGGTTTTTTAAAATAAATATTAAAAACTTCATAAAATGTTTTTATTTGAATAAGCAATCATTAATCAAATAGTTTACTGAACAACAATGTTTAATTTTAAAAACAAATTGAATGGAACAATAAGAAACAAAACATGTATTTGTAAATGATAAATGTAAAAAGCACTATCTACTTTGAAAGCAATTTGTGAATCTATATTGGAACAATCCAATCTTTAATCTGTATTGGAATAATTATTTAATGATTTATTCTATCATAATTAGTGTTTTTTGGATTTATTCATAATTAGTTTTAAAGATTTTTCTGAAGGAGTGTCCAGTATAGTTTTGTGCTTGAAGGCCTATAGTATTTAAATCCGCTTGGAGAAATTTAATAATTACATTAGTAATTAATAATTATATTTTATTGAAATTGTTACAGGAATGATATATTCAGCCTTTGGTAGATTTAGTATTTTAATAGAAACTCCTTTTCTCTTCAGCACTATGTTTTATGTAATTGTTTGCATTTTCTGACCAATAATAATGCATTTTGAATGGTACTCATATCTTATTTTCAAAACATTTAAACCTTTTTTTATTTTGAGTGCAACATCACAACAAACGATTACAAAAGACTATGCCACTTAGAAATCTCTTTTGAAGATTTTATCTCCAACAATGGTATAATTTTATTACAGAAGGTCTCAATATTACAGCTCTCAGAATTATCTGATGCAGTATTTTCATTTTATTAGCTTTACCTTGATATGTACCACACACAATAATTTGCATCTAAATCAATATCATAACACGATATAAAAGTATACGGAAAACCATAGTTTCTATGAATTATATAACCGCACCGCTGGAAATAATACGGCACATTGTAATTGCAAAAATAGTTCTAAACTTTCAATCAAAACTATTAAAACATTAAAAATTGATCTTGCAGTTTAATTAAGCAAAAATAAAATAGAGGAACAGAAAAAAGCAAAAACATATGTGATAAGGATACAAAGGAGCAGTAGAAGTCAATGATTACGATTTCTGTCAAGTTAAATATAAAGTTTTATACAATGTTGGAGAGAACCCAACTTTTGATCATGTTGTTAAGCAATCGAATAATTTAAGGTTTGTCCGACCATTGGTTCAGGTAATTCAGGTAATAAAAATTAGAGAGAAACAAACATTGAAAAAATATTTGAAAACTTTTTATTACCTCACTGCTCTCGTGATATTGGGGGAATTATTTCGTTATCTCTGAAATTCCGCTTTGGAAATAAACCTTCATCCAATTTGCTCAGATTGTGAGATTTACCGCGAGTCGACCAGGCAACGAACAGTATTCAAAGTGATTCAAAACAATGAAACTGAAGAAGCGTGAGCCCTGAGCAGTCATGCCAATCTCAAGGACATTATGGGGTTGCCCAATTTATTGAGGACTTTTCGCCTCACTCTGACATAATTTTTGTCATTATTAGCAATTACTGCACACAAATATCTAGATATGTGTCTATGATGTAACGTTTTATGATTTTCCTCTTACTAATTGTGTAATAGTGCTTTTTTATGTTCAATCTTATTCTTCAAGTTTTTATTCCGTGGCCACGCGATCTGTTGGTACTAGTCAACGATAGCTATGTATGTGGTATTAAAATGTTTTTATTTTACATCTATTAAACTAAATTAATTCGAATAATTAAATAAAACTCAACATAAATGTCCTATTTGGTTTTTGTAGATCCCACAATACCCACTTACCTCGCAAATAATTATTTTTGAACGTAATATGGACTCTCTATCTACTAGGGAATATCTCACTAACCACCTCAATATCTGTGGGACAGAATGCGACTTGCCAATCACCTATTAATGGGTGACCTACCGATCACAGGCGAAATGCGCATGGATATTCGTTGAATGGAATTTTCTACCTCGTGTTCATTGGGAGAAAAAAATATTTTTTTAATCTCTCCTACAGACCCTAGACGTTTGTAACATTAAGTATTCTGAGACACCTGTAAATTAGTAGGTAAATGTATAATTAGAGAAGGGTATTAATTAAATGAATATATTTATTACATTAAAATCAATATTTGTCTGAGTATCTTTAAAATCCTCGACGGTGTTGTGAATGGTTTTTAGCATTATCTCTTAAGCTAAATTCAATGTAAGCTGACACCATTTGTTCGTTGTAGTGAAAAAGAATGTGTATCAAGGGTGTGATATGATACTTACTGTGTCAAAGAATTCAGTAAATTTGGAAAAATAATACCACCAGCAGGCGTGCACCATCTGCAAAATTGAAAGAAATACAGTCAGCGGTGGCTCGTGGCTTCAAAAGTTAGTGGTTCATCACATAAAGGTGGGTTGTTCACACAAAGGTGGCAGGGTAGCCCAATTGCGTCCGTCAACGTACCCAATAACACGTGAGGGTCTCAATTCTCTCTTCTGCGTAGCCAACACAAGTGAGAAACTCCCTCAATATCTTCACGGGCCGGTGGCGCCCTTCCAGTCACGAACACCAAGCTTAAGTTGTTTCAAAGTATACATATTTATACCGTAGCGCAGCTCAACCCGTATTTTGGCTAGATAGCGATCCTGGTGAAGACCAAGTAAAATTACGGATAGCTGCTACTGACTTATACGAATTCGTTTGCGAAATTGCGAATATTAAGAGCTGGTTAAAAACTTATTAAATAATTCGTATTATTTCTTGACCTCGTGGTTTTATTTCCGTATACATTTTATTAAACCGTACGAAACAAAACATTGATTAAATTAATTGTAGAATCATATCGATCATATCAAAAACATCTGTTATGAATTTTTGAACATGAACAATGAACTTTGCCCTTTTTATGACATTTATTGGGTTGACATTGATATTTACATTTTTTCTAACTCGCGGAGTTGAAATTCTATTTGAGATATATTTGTTCTTTCTTCGCCAGTTAATATATTTGGCAACTGCATCGAGTGACATAGTCTGCTTGAGGACTAAAAAGCTGCAGTACATATTCTTGTCATTTCATTGAAATTAGTTTTAGGAATTCTCTACCAATAACTTCGTGCACCTAAACCATGTAAATGTCACCGTTAACATTCTGTGGACACAATAATTTCATGTCTGTCTTGAAATTAATGCTGAAGTTCCTATAGTGTAAGCTTTAGATTCTTCTCAATATAGTCGATAATTAATTCACGATGTTCTTCCGTAATTTCCCCTCTGCTTCCACGCCCTTGCTTGCATTCTTTTTGGTCTTCACCCACCCGAATGCACAAGATTTTTGCTCCAAAAGAATCCGCCAGACCTCTCCAATATCTATTACTATTGATACTTTTGCAGTTTGATGCAGTAACCAGAAAACGAAGATATAACCTGGTTTTGTCAACTAAAACAATCGCCTGTTTACAACTAGTTTTGAAGTTTTGGCCTTGATATAAAATTATACGCGTCTATGCGAGTGTGATTTGACTATGTGAACCATTTTGTTCCCAATATCAGGGCGTTTGTTGGCTCCCAATTTTAGGGTCTTTGTTCTCGATTTGAATGCGATTGCCTCATTTTGAAGTTTAAAAAGTATAAACAGTATAGAAGTACTTTTTCGTCCTCGTGATTACACTATTCACTTTCGATGGACAACATTGATTAGATTTAAATAATTTCTTTCCTGAAAATTTGTTCCAAACTTCTACTTCACATATTGTTTTTGATACATTCATAAGGAATAAACTGTATACATAAAACATTACTTTTCGGATAGATTTAGAAGAACGATGCTGAATTACGAATTGTAAGGCGGCCTAGTAATCCTTGATCGCCGCACGGATCGCTGGAATCGCAGACCAACATGTCGTCATAGACTATTTAACAAGGAGCTGCGCTATTGTATAAATAAGTATACTTCTGTTTTTCTTACATTTTTGAACAATGAAAAATGACTTTCTAATTATTGAAACGTGAAAAATTTTTTAAACGGTTACTTTCAACGTATAGGATTTTCAGTAAATGCACGAAAATTGTGATATGACTCACGTGGAAAATGAAACGAATGCATATCGTATATAACTAAATATAAACAACCAACGTTTTCATTGTAGGATAAACTTACTATAAATAATAACAGCCACTGACAATAATGCAAGTGTAGCATTGAGGATGATGGGTTTCTATTTCTAATTGCAGTCTAATCTACTTGATTAGAATTTCAGAAATTAAAATTATAAAAGAGGCCAAACGTTCCTCTGTTTTATTTATTTATCGTTTAGTTTATTTATTTATCTTCACGTGACTTTTGAGAGACTGAAAATCTAGTTTTGGTAGTTTGGTTTTAGGAAAGCAACGGACTATATAAGCAAATGCTCAGTGGACGGAAGAAAAATCCAACAGATGGGAGCCATCTTATTACACTAGTACAGGTATCTTCAGTCTTTCAGAATTATATAATTCTGAATTTTACAGTAGCTGATGCCCTCGCAATCTTCACATTCAGTTTTTGATATTAAGGCAAGAAGTGTATTGAACGAATGATTTTAAATATTAACTTCCAAGTGAGAATGAACATGTACTTACCCTTAATGTTTTGGGATGGTTCGAGTAATCCACAGGCTGACACCGAAAGTTATAATGTCCTGTCACCCATCCTGACATACTGATCTGTGAAAATAGAAGATGATAATTAGAAATATTTTCAGTAAAAATATATATTTTCCTTTTTCTCCTGAATTGAACTTCAGAGGAGATAAGACGTTCCTGCAGTCGTATACCCTTTTAAAGAAAAGCATGAGGATTTTTTTAAAACAAAGTGTAATTTCTTTATTATTAAATGGTAATCCTTAAATGAAAAATTTCAAATGGTACATTTTTAGTGTTGAAAGGTTGTGTAATTAACAGAAGGGTTCCATTATTTCTTTAAAATTTGCGATACATTGTTGATATTTCAAAGAGGTAAACAATTTTAGAGAATGTTTATGGTTTTTAAAGGATTTTTAACAGTTTTTAATATTATGAATTCACAATATTAATGAATATTGTGAACAACTGCTTACCACTACTGTGGATTTAAAAGTTCACCTTTTTTTATGAATGTTTATTTTTTTACATTTTAGTACACGTCTTCAATTGTTTTTTAATGTCTATTTGAGCAATAATTTTTTATATTTTTTGATTTTTAAATTTTATAATTATTTTGAACATGAATTAGATTAGATAGCTCGGAATCACCAGTATTGCTGCGTATTTATAGATTTATTATTTATATATTAAGAGACTGACACAGGCCTCATTTTTGTTGAAATCACTTTTTTTGGAAAATTGAAGTATTTAAAAAATGCAATATTTTTTGGCGTCTTCCTACAACTATTATATTGAAGATAAATATTTTGTTCTTATTAACATCTATTCTTTCAAATCAGATCTTGAAATAGGAACATATACAATTTCTCAAAAATGTCAGTAGTTATCACGTAATTTTATCTGGAATATATGCAATTTTTAAAACTGCTTTTAGTAATAAACGGCTCCACTTTTTTCTTTTCTCGTATGTATCAAAGGATGGTAAAAATATTGGCGCTAGGCATTTTGACACCAAATCGAAAATAGATTTTTACCCTAAACCAAATCTGGTTTAAAGTATTATCTCTTTGAAAAGGCCATGTACAATTTTTCAGAAAAAATGATTTTGCGTAATAGCGCTTAAAATTTATGCACTTTATGAAAACATTTTCTCAAAATACGCTCGAAATATTTTATTCAAGCTTTTTTTGGCGGAGAGGAGAAGGAACGCATAATGCGGCGAATGCCGGGGAAGCAGGCTAAAAAATGGTCACGAACCGCGCGATATTTCATTGCTCTTCCTCATTCTATCCTCACCCCTACACACACACTTACATGCATTACACTACCACACATTTCTGGAGCTTAGAGCTTGCTCTGGTGGGCCATGCTGGAGGGAAATCCCCCACTAACCGCCAAAGGTCGGTGCCGGAACTTCCCACTCATCGGGAGATCACTGCCAGCTTCCACGTTAAAAACATGCACTGCATTTACGGCACTAATAATCTTAGCAATTATTGCGCCGGGAATCGCTAAATCTATCCAGTTTGTAGGGGTATCAGCTGTCACTGTCTAGTATGTTGTGAATGATCGCACTAAGCACGTGACAATCGTCACGCACATCTGTGTTCTCGAGGGAGTACGGAAGAGTTTCTAAAAGGCCGGCAAAACTGGGCAGAATCAGTGAAATTTCGCACACGAGAAGACAACAATTTCAAATGTAGAGAGCGCGCCACGAGCAAGGGAGAGGGGTAGCCTCTTTTCATCAGCCGCGCGAACGACGATCGAACGGCGGCTGCAGACCCCGAAGGCCGAAGAGCCGCGCGCGAACGCTGAATTCAGCGAAAGAGTTCTTTTGGCGACAGTAACATCTCCTGTGGAGTGAAATTCTGTTGGCCAGCGTAACACCCTGCGTCTCGACTGTAATTAAAAATACGTTACTATTTGACAGACATTTCACCGCCGCTAAGATACGATGTTACGCGTGCAAATTCACTCTTTGAAATTTGAGCGACCCTCACCATTTCTGCACGAGTGAAGTTCGCGAACTAATTTGGAAAGATGTTCATCCGAATTGCGACATGCAGCAATCGCCGCTGCCATCAACTGGCTGCGAGTGAGATGCATCACTGTTCGCTCGGACAGCCGATATGCGCCTTTTGCCAGCTGGGGATCCCACGCCACGGCCGATGCGTCTACTCAACTCCTGGCAACGATGAACGAGGAAACAATTTAAAACAATAGCGTACGAAAGAGACAATGTTAAAGTAACAATTCAACATTAAATGTCATTTGCATACTTGCACTTCTTATAAAAGAGAGCAAGTCCATTTATCAAACTAAAAGTAGAAGAAAAAGAATTAAAATTACTGTCTTTGTAAAACTTGTGTTAATTATGCATTTGTGGAATTTGTGGGTTAATAATCCATCAAAAAAAAGTTTCGTGCTTGACATTTCGGCAGCACATTTTTTTAGTTTACATAAGAATTGTCATATTGAACGTTAGGTTAGTACCCCACAACGTTAGGTTAGTCAAACCCAGAGCTACCCCGATCCAGCTAGAACACAGTCTCAGCGATGGCAAGTAGATTAAGATAAAGGTATGTCTGCTAACTTAATTCGCCACCAGAATACCCAGCAAGGATGCGGCCTAGCACCCACCTCGCTTATTTGGACATATCTTGATAACCTGACACCCGAAAGTCCTAAGTAAAACCTTCTCTGCTGCATTACTGTTTCTGTGCAATGAAAGACAATCCCGAACATCAAAAAGGAAACTAATATTAATTTTAACACTGTTATATAATGTATCATTTACCATTTGCCTTGCATAATTCTAAACAACCTGTAACACGAATTGTACCACAGTTTCGAGTCCATCCCGATCAGTCTTACCATTCGGTCTCCCTGAGACTCAGGTCTTCCATTGAGAGAATGCTGAGATGGCCCTTGTTTTGCTTCTGGAAATAGATGCAACTCCCCTATCTGTGCACGTCTTCAACAGTTCAGTGGGAAATATAGTTATTCAAATTATCGTTATCCATGTTGTCGCGGCAGAAAGTATATTCCCTCGCGAAGGACATAATGGAGGATACGAGTAAAAATCTATAACTAATTTGCGCTTGAAAATAGGTTTTATTTCATTGGAGGGAATATTTTGTTAACAATTGAAAGCTTAAAAAAGTTCCAAAAACACAAAATGTTTAGGAGAACGAAGAAACGTTCCATGACGAAATTGGTTTGAATTTCAATCATGAAAACTGTTGTGCACTTTCTCAATCCATTGTAAATAATCATGAACGCTTGAGTACAGTTGAAGGTTGATCTGCATTGTGGAAATTATTGGATAAAAACGGGTGTGTATGGACTACGTTTTTTTGTTAAAGAAATTGAGAAATTTTTATATCTAAATTATTTACTTGGGGCAGTAATATTACAGTATTTGAAGGAATAGTGCAAGAAGTAAAGGAACTTAATCGATTTGGCTTATTATTGACTAACTTATTGTTCTTCGATACTGCTGTTATTATCTTTATGTGTTTTCCTTTTCCACATAAGAATCTGCCACTGATGACAAATTGAGATAGAAATCTCTGCAGGGGACTAATTATTTAGACTTCTGAAGATTCCTTTGTGATGAAAATGTACTTCTCCTTTAAACGTCTTGGCTCTTACTACATCCTCTTTCCTCTCTTTCTTTGGTTTACGTCTCTTCCACTCTTATCTTTCTACATTGACGTACAATCCATCCTGATACTTTCTCCCTTGCTTGCTGAGATTCGCAACACAAAGGGCGTGCATTTCACAATATCAGGTTATACAATATGACCAAACTTACAGAGGAAAATACTGGTTATGCCAAATAACCACATTCACAAAAATATCACCTGTCAGATTGAGATAAGCTATGCTTGAGAAATAATCACGGAGAGAACTTTAAAGGACTATGGTTCTTTTATCAAAATCACTCAAACATTCGAAGTAAATTCCAACGGACAGGGGCTGATTTTCTTCACTACAGTCAGAAAATGGTAGCTATGAAGCTCTACCAATATTTCTAGTATCTCCAAAATATCACTTTTTGGACTAAGGTCATTCTTTTTAAAAGCCTTTCAATTCTAGCCAAAAAGGCGCATTTATTTCTGTTTTCAGAATCCAACTTGTATATGGCTTAGGGTAGTGATCACAGAATGCACGTCTCCTCCTCGCACATCACATGCAGGTTTTAACTGTTTTGACGTAAAATAAAGTAAATAAAACAACCAATGTTTCGGTATTAACGACCCAGAATACATGGGTTAAGATTACACAAAGTTTCAAAGGAAGAAATTACTACGAATACGAGCACGATTTAACAACTTTTTCGATATCAAGGACCCCAAAACGAATTTTTCCTTTTAAAAAATCGCCACTTCTAGATGCAGCATTACAATCATTTTTCTTTACTCCTACTTACTACTACCTATGTGAAAGGCGATCCGGTGGCGTGATCGCTAAGGCAGGAGCGCCGTGGCGATCTTGGGCCGAAAGATCGCGGGTTCGGGTCCCGCCTCGGGCATGGTTGTATTTGCGTTCATCCTTTCATCCCACACCAACATCTCCTATCTAACTTCCCTCACTAACAACTTCATTGAGTACGAGTATTCCCTGCAAAAAGCAGGAGGCCCTTGCTCTTAACGGAACCTTAGTTGTCTAATAAAAGAAGTGTGTGAGAAGGGAAAAGCGCATCTTACCTCCCGAAAGAGCCACATGCTGAAGAGCACCTGGAAGAGGTTGTAGAAGACCAACACGTTCTTCAGCTCCAGCGGCTTGCGGTTCTCCATGATGCGCGGCCCCAACACCTTCACGAGGTACACGTAGCTCAGGCAGATGGCGGCCGTGGGGAAGGGCGAGCTCATCAGCGGCCAGTCCTTGGTACGTGGGTCTAAGCAACAACCACAATAGCACATGGCTTACATGCAAATGACAAATTACACGTACATTACATGCTACTAGACGGAGAAAAATGTTGCACAATATAACTAGGGTTATAATAATAATAATACACAGACAGTAAAAGTAAACATGCACAGATATACATTATACATAAAATTAACCAGTTACACAATTTTTAAAAAATAGAAACACAACATGGATTTTTAAAGTTAGTTCTTGACACATTTAGATTTGTTCCCCACCCACCCTCTCACTTCATTTCACTCGACTCGACTCGACTTCACTCGACTCGACTCGACTCGACTCGACTTCACTCGACTCGACTCGACT
>BOPP01000370.1:344857-417731 GCA_017312745.1 Gryllus bimaculatus | reverse complement strand
ATTATGGATTCTGAGCTGTGCGGTAAAATACATCCTCTACAAGTACTTATTAAGTCGTCTTCTAAAAATACCAATAGAACTAGGAAAAGGCTATACGACCGCTGCAGGGATTTCATTCCTATTTTTAACCGTACTATTTACAAATGAATATTTCCCTACGTCGGATCTCTGACATCTATTTTTTTATTTGCATTTGTGATCGTTTCTCCCAACTCTTGAAGGGGAGTCTCGTCTTTTTGTTACTTCTGCCCATGCAGGTGATTTACTGTACGCCTTGAAGAGGCAGCAAAATCTGATTTTTTTCTTCACACACTGTGGGCATCTACAGGTTTTGGTGGATTTGAACAACTCGAAGATCCCTTATTTATGAATTGCTTTCTTTTGAATTTTTTCTAACTCTTAAATCTGACCTAATCTATGTGGGTCCCATCCAGCTGATGCGTATTCAAGTATCGGCTTAACTAAAGGTGTGTTTCCTATTTTTCGACTCTCCGTGTTCCCCCTTTTTAAGTGTTCTCATTACAAAGTGTAGTGACTTCCACACTTTTCGGGCAATAGAAGTAACGTGTTCCCCCCATCCCAAGTCTTGGCGTAATATGACACCGAGATACTTACAACACGATACTAGTGGAATGAATACGCCTCCCATTTGATATTCTAAAGAAATCTTCTTTGCTGATTTCGAAAAGCTTAGTGATTTACTTTTTACGGCATTTATCTTCATTTTATTAATGGTAACCCAGGAATGAATATTATTAAGATTGTTTTAAAGTGTGTCCACGTCTCGCATCGGTGTTGCGTCTGTTCTCTTACCCGAATCTAAAGTTTCAGCAATATCTTGACACGTTGTAATAATTTGGCTTTCACACGAGAAGCATTTTCGAAATACATGTTGCCCTTCGTATAACCACCCTAATTTGTTCCATTCCCGACGCAAGAACTCAGCTACCAGATGTTCCTTTTGTTTGCAACTCACTGACGTTAGGCTTACTAGTCTGTTATTGGAAATGCAAGAACGACTTCCAGTTTTCAATATTTGAACCACTATAGCCCTTTTCCAATCGTGAGGCACGCTACAATTATTCATGCTTATTTCAAATAACCGCGTCAAGTATGTAATCAACGGTCCCCCTCCAATTTGTAATAGTTCTCCAGCGATACCGTCAAACCCTACGGATTTATTACTTCCTATATTGCGAATTCTTTGTCTAATGAGTCGTGGTTGTACTTGAAATTTTTCTCCCTCATTTTTTCCGAAAGTACTGGGAGTATCCGATCCTAACCCAAATACCGATTGAAAATATGCAATAAAATGGTCGACTTTTTCTTTATCTGTTAGTACAAATTTGCCGTTTTCGTCTTTAAGAGGTGGAATAGATTCTTTGTTACCCCCTTTTTGTTTTATGTATCTATAAACATTTCTTCAACTTGTTCGCTCGTTTGATAGAAGTTTACGGAGATAATGTTCTTGCGCTATACGTTTTTGCTGCATTAATTTGCTACGTAGATCTTTGAAGAGAGTCGCGCTGAAAAGCCCTTTCTTGCGATAGCGTTCGCTTTTCTGACCTTTCTTTTTCGTTTTCTGATATTAGCCGTGTAATACGCTGGATAACTATTTTATTTAACTATCTTAGTTGGCACAAACAACTTTCTGCCTATAAACATTATTTGTTTAAAGGAGTTCCATATTTCCAAAGGTTAGTTGACAGAGTTTAAAAAATCCCTTCTTATACTTATATGGACTGGAAATTACTGTCATAAATACAGCACAGGTGTCCCACTAATTGCGGGCCACCCCCATAACTTCTAAACCAGAGTTGTCCAACTGACACTGACACTTATAAAATGTCTTAAAAATAAGAGGACCATGTCCTTTAAAATAACGTAAAAATAATAGGGATAACCCAATGTTTTAAAAAATCCTAAACATTTTGTGTGAATATATTTATGCAATGAATTTTACAATTTTAAATAAAATTTATTGAATATAAAATTATATTTCTTATGAAGTCTTTATATGTAGGAGGAAATGTAATTCTTATCACCAATCTTCCAAGTGTCACTTTACAAACGTCGAGGAAGATCCGTGTAATTTTAAAAGTTCGAAAAAGTGTTCACTGCACTAGTGAATTTCGTCATCAACTGATGATACAATAAAAACATTTGTTTTAGGATGTCATTGTATACTCATTAAACATTCAATTACAAAAAACCCGACAAAATGCATAACCATGACAAAAATGACGCAATGATCCAGAGAAATATCTAAAAATTTAAAAACGGCAAAAATGTCAATTACCCAATAACTATATGTTTCTATCACACATATGTCGTGATTAACATTCATTTAGAAGTTGGCAAATGTCTAGAATGCAGCAATGAAAAGTGATCTGTCAACAGAATCCGAGCTCTGATTAATAGTCAAAAGGGAAAGGGCCTTGCATCCACCCATTTAATGTAAAAATCGGTTACGTTTAAGAATTTTTTCTAGAAAATTCAGAAATTCAAAGTCATCCCACTCTTTGTCAGGAGTTACGCATGTTTCCAGCCCCCTGCCCTGTTTCAGAGCAGCCTAGCGCACTACGAGGCAGCTAGGGGTGCATCGCGGGAGAAGTAATACGAGCCCCAACCATTTTAAAAGTTTTAATTGTGGCCTGTGAGACATTGCACGTTGAACATATACTATAGTGAAATAGACATTAATAAATAAATTTAGTTCTTATTCAGTAAAAACTATATGTAACGTAGGGGGAAAAGATAATCTGCGCACGATTTCTTGACTTCCAGAATCCCTTCCCGTCATTTTAAATAAAAATAGTTGAAAGGTGAGTAAATGAATCATAAATAAATAAGAATAAATTTTAAAAATCGCAAGATTAGCAGTATTTGAAAAATAGTCATTTTCGTTTCTGAGTTATAGAAAATTTATTTGCATCGGTACTCGAATTGCAAGTATGATTTTTCTGCATTCTTAACAAATTAGCAACTCGCCCTTACCTCTATTCTTACCCTTACAAGCAAAAGGAGAGTTCAACAAAACGTGCACATAGTGAAGCTACATTTGCGTCCAGAAGCAAAACAAGGGGCCATCTCAGCATTTGCTCAATGGATCAGGGAAACTGGACAAAAACCTGATCGAAATGGGGGTCATTGACCCGGAAGTTGAAGTACATTATTTGTTACAAACATTTTAAATCTTTAAAAAATATACAATACAAATGTAAACTAATTCATTACATATCACTGTTTTGTTACAATAAATATTATTTTTCTTTTTGATAATCAGTATAGTCTCTAAAAGATTTTACTTTTAACTTAAATTTGTGAACCGACTTCAAATAGTGACTACAGTACCAGCAAAAGAACTTTAGAGTATTTCCGTCTCTTCGGACATACTCGACAAAAACTTCCTATTTCTCCTTCAACGCATAAACGCCCCGGATTCTAATATACTCTTTATAAACCACCTTCGGCCAAAATAGCTACATCAAGCATTGAAAACATGTTCGAACCCCACATTAACATTATTATTCACAGCGATATAAACGCAAAACATACCCAATGGGGTTGTCATTCAAATAATCAAGACGGCAAAATACTCAAAAGAATTGTAAATCAGCACAACGTAAAAATAATTGCATCTGCAGAACCGACTTACTACCCATATGATCGAATAAAAAGTACGGACTTCTTGACATCGGAATTATCAACTCAAACATACTCTTTTTCCAACCCCAATTTTTGAACTTGTCTCAGATCATATACCCGTATTAATAACTTCCCAATTACCACCTCCTCACTCCCTTCCGCCTAAACAAAATACCCTCAAGGCAAACGCATAAATTAGGTAATAAAATTCCTAAATTTAAAATATTAAATCATCCTTTAGAAATAGAGAAAGCAGTTTCAACACTCAACACACTAATAAAAACATGGGCAACTACTAGAAATCACGATTTAAAAATAGAACTTAATCTAATCACGAATGTAGTCAAAAGACTAATAAAATATTTCAATGATCGCCAATATGCAAGTAAAATCCAATCTCTCAGTACCAAAAATAATTCAAAATGGCAGTTCACAAAAACAACAACAACAAAAAACAACACGTTATCTGGTAAAGCATACATAGCTATAGATAAAGTCGAAGAGATAGATTCATTCTTCGAATCCACATTCACAACAAACAACACAAAACCATCCAGAAAGCAGTACAATAATTAAATCTATACCACAGCCCCAATATGGACCCATCAAAGAATACACTATACATCACCAAATGAAAAAAAAAAGTATAATAAAACTTGCTTAACAAAAAGTGTCCCGGGCTCGATAAAATAAACAACTTAATAATAAAAAAATTTCCCTCAAAGGCAATAGAATTTCTAACACATATAGTTCTTGTCTGAGAAGAAGCTACGTCCCGCAATCATTGAAACACGCAACAGTTATTGCAATACCAAAACCTAGCAAAAACGCAACAATCGCCAATAGTTATAGACCAATAAGTTTACTGCTCACCCTATCAAAAATATTTGAAAAAATAATATTAAAACGGCAAAGTAAACACTTAATACGCACCAAAGCAATACCTAAAGAACAATTCGGTTTTATGAAACAAATTTCCAGACAACACAAACTGCTGAGAATCACGTAACACATGTACTCATTTGAGAAAAAAAAATCATACAATAGCCTTATTCATAGACATAACCCGAGCATTAAATTACAAAGTCAGAAAAGCTGCGACCCCTCCCTGCATTGCCGAAATAAAAGAACTTCCTAAAAAAAACGAACCTTTGCAGTTGCAGTAAACAATCATCAATCTAATCCCAAATTAGTAATGGCAGGCGTACCCCAAGGTTTCCCCCTTTCACCCACTCTCTTCAACCTATACGTAGCTAATATTCCCAAACAAAACTGAATCCATATTGCACAATTTGCACACGATACAGCCATATTCTCATCCGGAACTACATTAACAGATATAAAAATGAGACTTCCACTATACCTACATCAAATCGAAAGCTGGGTTAGCAAAACTAAAATTCTCCTGAATGCAACTAAAAATTTTCACTCTCAGACCGTACACGCCCCCTACCTCCTTCATCTTAAACAATGCCCAAATGAGCTGGTACCCTCCTAATAGACCAATAAAATATCTGGAATTAAACATTGACACGCGGCTTAATTGGAAACAACACACATCAAAATTAACCAAGCCAAAAATAAATTACATCAACTCAAACATCTTATAAACAGGAATAGCCATCTGCCCTACAACACAGCTCTGATATTATACGAAACCATAATAAGACCCTTGTTGCTGTACGTTTGTCCAGTATGGTTAGATGCATCCCAAACCAATATTAAAAAATACAAATTATCCAAAACCAATACATAAGGACAATAACAAATGCACCATGGTATGTTTCTAACAATCAACTACATAAATAATTCAATCTGCAGTAATTAACCCATACCACATACGAGTACCTCTCCACTACCTCCATTATCCCTCTCCATTATCACATACTTCTCTAACTTTTATATGAGTATCATGCAAATATCGTCCCTATCCGAATTCACGCTGAGTAGAAACCCAACAAACAACACAAGAATAATAAAAAAGTATCCATTCCAGTGTTTCTTAAATTGTTCTCTGAAATGGAATAAATAGAGGTGTCTCATAAGTTTACTCAACCAACGTATTAGCTGTAATCTAGTTATAAGCTAGTTTCTAAGCCATCAATGCATGCGACGAAGTTATTGTAATAACTGAACCATGTGATCCCCTTGGAATGTAATAAATATATATATTTTTTAAACTTCTTTTACTGCTGGCAGAGTTACTCGCGAGCCAGTGTGCACGCCCACGTCGACAAACAGACAAGCAGGCGCATGAAGGACATGACGTGGAAACAAGTGGCATCTAAGTTTACTTTGCATGTAAGCGTTACTGTGAAAGTTCAGATTATAAGAGACCCTGAGTACATAATGCAAAGAAGTAGCGACAAATGTAAATAGTAGTTTGTAAGATCAGTATTAGATTAGAATGGAGACGCACAAAGTGAAGTTTCTGAAGCGTCGTCGGGAAAACATTTCTAAAACGTCGCAGTCAAGGGTCCCATCGGAAGGCCGTCCCAAGGCCCGTTGCAGTGTGCATTTTGAGAACCACCTCGGGAGCCCCCGGGGACTAGCTTGCACAGGTGTACAAGTTGTCGAAAAACGTCGGCTTAACTACTACATAAGTTACTGCGTTGTATGGAGCCGGCACACAATTGGTTCGCCTTTGTTCCTAAGAGAAATAACTATTGTTAGATGTGTTCACACCGGTTTAACTTACTGCCTGCAGACGTCGCCCAAGTATGTTTCGTGGCCAGAGCAACGATTTCAACGTCCGAAAATCTTCGATTTTGTTTCTCACTACCCGGAGCGCTCCCGGGTGGCCCTGCTTGACAGACGTTCCAGCTTGAAGTTTTTTCTGAGACGCTTTTAATGCCTTCCCAAGGTCGGGACGAGGGTCCATTGGCCGCCATATCTGACCTTTCGCGTAATATAAATGAAAATACACTCTCTTAATCGTAAGATTTGAACACGGCGCAAAACTTAAGTAATTAAACAAAAAAAAAAAAACATGAAAATCATAAAATAACAATAATTGAAGAAAAGAAACAAAAGTAGTTGTAAATAAAAATTACGGAAGTCTGTAATCATCTCTAAATGTGTCTAAAATTAACGTAACTAAATAAACGAAAGATGAATGGTTTTTATTAATTAATTTCTTTTCGTTCTAACAGTTATTCCTTTTGACGTCTGGTTTCTCTAGCGCTATTAATTATTGTTACTAATCATTATACTTAGGACAGGAGCGACCTTTGTGGTAGACAATTCACAAACAAAAAGTATCTACTTAATGTACTGTTAATCCCGAAACAAATTATTTTCCTTGTAAAAAACTGTCAAATTAATCACGTTTTCACACATTAGATGTAAATTGACATTTACAGCATCTAAATAATCAAGAAAATTCCTTTCTCGTTGTAAAATCTGCTATTATCGTAAACACGTCGGGAGAATTCAACGAAAACCATTGCCGAAACCACTGCTTCCTTCAAATCGTCGTAGATCAAAATCAGTATTTGCTTCACTTTCTCGTTAGTTCGTGGTGTCTCATTTAGCCTGCACCTACATGGCGTGTCTTCAATTACTTCCATTTTAAACAAATTATCTTATGCAAGTTCATTATATTTCATAAAATAATCTTTGTAAATGTCAATGAATTTATTTCATTATATATTTTTCTTTATTGCTTTAAGAATGTTATAATTCCTATTTTAACTTGATTTTTAAGTTCAATTAAAATTCATTAAAATTTGATTTGTGAATACAGGTAGCAAGTAACCAGTGGAGGTTGGTGCCCCACAAATCGGTTTTGTAATTCTATACTGGACGTTCCTACTCATTCTAACTGCAAACTCTTTTTTGGAGGATTCCGGAAGCTTCATGTTTTTTCTATCATTATATTAAGTCGTTGAAATTCTTTAAACATGAAAAGAGTTTCGTCATGGCATTCGTTAAAGCCTATCTTCCTTTATGAGTCGTCACTTCACCGGAAAAGCAACACTGTCTTCGAATCACGCCCACATTCCAAGCTGATTTTACTCCAAAATGCACACTTGAAATTTATAAAATGCTTCTTATTTCAGATTTTACATTTTGAGTAATATTTTGAGGACTTTGCATACGCCTTCCAGGTCTCATTTTCAGTTTTTCTTTAATAGGGCATGAACCGAAAGACATTTCATCAAATTTCACACTGAATTCATTGTTTAATACTGATGTGTGTGCAGAACACTCCCAATTTTCACTAAAATAAGGATAAACATTGCAAAACAAATTTGCACAAAATGGGAAGACGTTTTTACTTCGTTAAGGAAGAAGATTGGTCGGTTCCAGTTTACAAGCATAAGTAATTGGAGAAGCGAGGAAAACCACCACATAACATTAAATAAACTTCTCACAAAAAATATGCGTAGTTCCAATTGACACTCGTACGCGCAATGACGCAATACCCACGCGGCCATCATTTTGAATCAACAAGCCTTACATCATATCAAACATCCTAACTGGCGCACTGATTTCAGCAAAAGACTGTACTGCCTTGGAAATTGCATTACAATTATTTTCCCTTCGTTTATTTTTAATTTATTTCGAAACTAAAAACATCTAATATTACTTCTAGGCTGTCCGGGTGACGCTGCGTCGTTGGCAGAAAGGCCGACGTTTCGCCTGTTATGTCGCAGGCTTCTTCAGGGTAGTGACGTCGGCCTATCTGCTAACGACGCGGCGTCACCCGGACAGCCTAGAAGTAATGGACTCGAGCCGCGGAAGCCTACGTGTACAACATCTAATATTGTACTATTTACTGTTTCTTTTTTTGCAAGGAATATTCGTAAAATAAGCAAACTCAACTGTTCTTCCGTTTCAAGGCATGGAGGGCATATCGACCAGGGTAAGTTCGCAGATCACAAGGTTTAAAACAGAACGCCAGGGGAGAGCCAGGAAAGAAAATATGGCGATTTCCGTGTATTTTGATTTTCTACATCCATGTTGGCATTCCAAAATCTCTTCGTATTAACCGAGAAACGTATTTCATTTGCAGTAAAAAATGTCGTCTAAAATTTTGAGATAAATGATAAGAGAGAAATAGACCGATCATTTTAAATGTCATATTATTGTTTTTTAATTGTTTAATTGTTGTTTTGAAATAGCCGCAAATATTCCGCTTAATAAGGATGGACTAAATATATGAGTGAACGTATGTATAATGGCTGGCGCACACGCCTTTAACAATCTGGAAATTCATTTAAATTGACCGAATTTTTATTTCTTAATCGCTTATTTTGAGGATTCCATAAGACGTAGTTTCGGAAAGAAACATCGTGACAAATATTTTTAGAAAACGTCCGATGTTGAGTGTTGCAAAGGATCTGAAGCCACGATATCAACCGAGATTCTCGAAAAAAAATTGATTCAGAGGAGGAGACACTGTAGCAGGATTCTTTACTTCTTTGCCATTATCTTTAAAAAACATTCTTTAAAGGTTTATAGTTGATGTCATATTTCATAGTATATTGTCTTATTTTTGATTGAGTATGATCAATACTGAGTTACACGGTTAGGGGCTAGATTTATGTATTGTTGGATTTAGTTTTAGCAGCTTTGTTTTGGATCAAATCATTTTAGCGTGTATTATTTGCTTCCAATTCAGTGTCTATATCTTTAATAGGAATTATCTTGACTTTAGGGCAGAGAAAAACGCAGTTTTCAAATCGCCAACGTTTCGGATTTTCATTAAGCCTTTCTCAGGACACTTTCTTCAACATGGTTTGTAGAAGGACCATTTTGTAAATTTTCGTTCGTATAAATCAATCAATGCACACACACACACACACACACTCTTGCATCCGACCTCGCGAATGTTATACGTCTAGCATCATGGACACAACAAATTACACGTATGCTCAAAAGCAAAACAAGCAGCCATCTCTGCATTCACTCACTGGTTCAAAGACAACCGGACAAAAATATTCATGGAAAATATAGTCTTTCACTAAGAATATGAAATGTGATACTTGTTATATGTAGATGTGTATTAGAATTAACCAGACCCAACAGCGCTGAATGCATTTACAACATCCTTAACATAAATATGCTGGTTTTTGGTTGTATTTTATTATTGAGGAAACCCGGAACGCGTGCACAGTCCGTGCGTTTGTGTCAGAGCCCAGACGGAAAATCACAGCTGAGTTCTTTCCAGGTTCGATGACCTCCTCCAAACCTTTCCTAGACGTTTAAACCTCGGACCGGTTGCCACTGCCCTAATGAAGCCTGCCTCCGAGGAACTGTTCCCCCTTCCCCCTCATCGGCAGCTGACGCTGGAGGCGGTCAACGAGGAGACCCTACCAAACGGGCCACGCGTGATCTTCATATCCCAATTTGTCTCCGCCCTCCCCCTTCAGCATACAATTATCATACGCCTTTTAGTTATCCTTATGTTGAATGTTGTAAAATTATTAGGAAGGTAGCACGTTTGTTAACATTCGCAAGTGCATTGAATCCAGAAACATTGTTCTTGAATTCTTCCTGAGGTGACCTAAAACGCGTTTTAGTTATAGAGAATCTGGAACACTTTTTAGAGAAATTCCTTAGAATTAAATAAATGAATCCTAAAAAAAATATCTCCACCAGGAGTCCGAGATGTGCCAAATGATAACTCGTCTCGTTTATTTGATTCCGCGACCGGAAAGGATTTATCCTTGATTGACGAACAGTCGGACGGAGGGAGCAGGTTAATCGATTACTACATAAGGAAAGTTTATGGATATCCTTACAAAAATGAATTTTCGTTCGAACGTCTTCATAAGCAATAAAAAATTAAAACCGCTGTGTCGCTCCAAAATTTGGTGCAGTTGGAACGACATAGGGCGCCACGACGCGCGTTTTAACAGTGTGCTCTTCGGCGTCGCTGTTCGTGTGACGAAAGGTGACTATCGCTGTTACAGATTTGTCTAGGTAATCTGCGCCCCGCGTTCGCCCGGCAAATCGCACACTTCAAAATTCGAGATATGCGGCGAAATGGGAATAAGTTATCCTGACTGCGCCGCGCGCTGGGCAAGAACATTCGTAATGAGGTAAAACCTATAGGATCTCACTTGTAAAGGCATTGTCGTGTTACAATTGATTCCACAATCGATTAGTCAAATAAACAAAACATACGGAAGTATTGCGAAGAACACATCCTAGAAAAATTTATTTGTTTTAATATGTAAATGAGAAAAGGATGTAAATCGAATTCATCCGCAATTAGAGGAGAATTCTAGTGGCCGGCAGCTCAGATAGGTAGTTTCCTTGTTTTCTCCAGTCAACACCAGGTGAATGCTTGAGCAATAGCATAAGCAACGAGCCTCGGACCACTTGGGATCCATCTTTTCTCGTACTTTTCCTATCCTCACCCCTTACATTAAATGCATTGTACTACCACACATGGGAGATCAGTCGGTTTCTTACACACAACACTCACTGTGTTTGACACTAGGATTGCTTTGAAGGTTTAACAGTTTGTTCAGCACCGCGCAAAATGCATCTAGTGCAATTTTTTGAAAGCTATGAAGTGCTGGAAGTAGTGTTTTGGGCGCTTGCAGGAGCGCTGGAGCCGCGACCTCACCGCGCAAAGCAGGGCCCCAAAGTCTCGGAGGGACGATTAAAAAGTTCAATTTCACTTTTGCAACAGAAACTACGTCAGGTTTCTTAAATCAGCATTGACTTAAAAGATCTTTACGCCCTTTGATTTGAACGAACGAAGGAACGCGCAACATCTGACACCGACTGAGAGACTTCTCGAAAGTCGTAACGCCTTAGCCCTGCGCGGATGTCGCGAAAGGCCTGCTGGAATTTTCCCCACAACCCAATTACTAATACTCCATAGAACTTCAAAATGTACATACAGGTGATTCGGTCCTCGTTGCACATACAGGACCCTGTGACAGAGTATATTAAGTTATACATGTGTGGAGAAAAGTGTGAACCATATTCAAATTTTTGAAATTTTTTTGTCAAAGTTCAATTTTTGTATGAAGGTGGCCCAAATATTACATTAAATATTGTTCACTGATGGTATTATCACCTACTTATCTAATGAATATGAAAGGAGAAAGAGAAAAACTGTTATTTAAGTGTTATTTAGGATAATTTATTATTTGTGTATACAGACATAATGTATCATCTGTCCAAAAAACGGTTCAAGGAATTCCTGTTTTCTCTTGCAGCAGAAAATGTCTCGAGAATTCAGAAGGAGGAATGAAGGCTCTACCACGCAAATGCTATACTCTCAGGAAATGGAAAGGTAGAAAAGTTTTGTTCGCCAAGTGACTGATGTGTTCACCTCACGCGCCTTGCGCTCGCTTTAGGTCCTTAACGGATAGTATTAATAGTATAATATAATATAATTTTCCAGACAAGTTGCTAGCATTAACGAGAAGTGCAGCCCCTCGCTTTCTTGTCATAGCCCGTGTTATACGAGCAGTTCCACAAGCAGTTCAAAGTTTAACGTTAATTATTTACAAAACCGAACGACTAAGAGTATCCAATTTTAGCTAATTCAATCTATACATTACGTATGGGAGGTCTCTGGGCCAGATCGCGGTCAGATCGACCAGATTACAAGTCACTTTGTTATAATAATAATAATAATAATAATAATATATTTATTTGGCTACAATTGGCTGATTGCCAGGTGGTAGCCATAACCCTACAGTTTTACAATATATGAACATTTTTAATTCAAAAACAATTTACCATATAAAAACAATTTACAATACACTCAATATATAAACATACACAGACCTGTATACATCTATGGCACATATATACACCTATACACACACACATATATATCCACACACACACACACACATACATACACACACATGCATACACATGAATGCTCACTCTCACGTTCACACATAACACGAACACACACACACTTGCCCTACATATTATATATGCCTACATTTAAATGAAGAACATATATTTAGTTACACCTAGAAAACATGCACATATATACATATACATAAAATTAACCAGTTACACAATTTGTTTTTTAAATATAAACACAATGTGGATTTTTAAAGTTAGCTCTTTAAGCTTAGCTTTCTTTTAAGTTAGCTTTTTTTGTTAAAAAGAAATGTAGAATAAGAGACGACAGATCCATATTTATGGGTACAATTCAGAAACATTAACATTGATTATTATAAAAGCCAAACATTTCCATTACTTCCCCAAACATTTCTTGACCAATAGGCACGTACAGAGTAAAATAGACTTCTGCGGACTAATGGCAACACTTCTTGATGATCGTTAGTGAAAGAACGACACGGGCAGTCTTTGTATCTAGGATATTCCATCGATATGGGACTTCTCGATCTTAGCCTAATACACCGTCGAAAAATTGCTCGTATCAACAACTGCATATTCCACAAACCAAACTTTTTTTCTGATTTTATCTCAGTGTTATGTCGGGCCTCTTGTGGTGCACTGTTTGATCTGACAGTACACTTCGGTCCCAATAGAGATTATAGCTGTTGTTTTCAAGTTTTTTTTTGATATACTTGTAATATGGCGTATCATGGCATGGTGCTAAACCACAAATCTTGACAAGTTGGGCATGGATAATTCGTCCCACCATGTTATGTCATGTTCTAGTCAGTGGGTACACTAGAGCCAGAGATAAAGTGCTCAATAGTCTCGTTACATTGACCACAGGCCTGGCGACCGTCAGAGGGCACATCTAGATTTTGGATTATTTCAGATAATTATTGGTTGCAATTGTTTGATCTTGGATTGCATCCATGACCCCTTCAGTTTAAGGACATAGATATCTAAATACTGAGCTATTTCTTCGACAAATCAGCGTCGACATAGGAATTAGCTACTTCAGCTAGATATCTACCGTGATTTGACTTTTACTCCCATATCTCTATTTCTCTGCCGAAGGGTGGTTGCTGGAGATCAATTACATGTTGGTTCAGACATAACGGCGTATAGTTATCATCTGCTTCCTGTGACACTCTATGTAGATGTGATGATACAGCTTTCGCCCGAAGTACTCCATAACGCTCATGATCTTTTGTATGGATATGGCTGAGTTTAAAGATGCCACGACCTCTCATATTTCTTGGGAGTGTAACCCTTTGGATTGAGCTTGTAGGCAAGGTGGTATTTGGATTTTTATAAGCCTTTCCAATGTAATAATTGGTATTGCATACACATTAATTGCTGCTGTAAGATTACGCAAGTTTAGAACACTTTAGAATATACTTTCATTATTATTATTATTATTATTATTATATGACTATATCATTTTGTCATATAACTAACCTTATTTACCTAATTATCTGACACAGGGTTATACTCTATTACAATTTAAATACATTTTATTTTCATTTTATTCTGCACATAGTTAACAAGAATTGGTGGAACAATTTCATAATATTAATAATAAAAATAATATAGAATGTAATAAATACCGATTAATAAGCAACATAAATATAAACGCACATGAACCACAGAATCAGAACTCTTGCATCAATTATCGGTACGATATTGCTTATTGTCAGCTCGCACTTCACATGACATGCCCGATCCATTTCGCTTGTTTTCTCTTACCCGAATCTCTCACTGAAAAATCTCACTAAACCCAACACTACACTGCACTGCTCTGCAATGAATTTAACTACAAGCACATTATATTCGATCTAACCTATTTCTAAGGAGATGTTTCGAAGACCGTTGAGGGGAAGGGCGACAGACACCGCATTTTAAAATATGACGAATAAAAGACGTTTAAGCTAACGCTTTTGCATTTGGTCAGCGTTTTCTTAAGATTGCCCGTAACAAAGTGTTAATTTCTCCACGCTTTTCCTAGTATGTAATTTACATGCTTATCCTAGCTGAGTTTTGAATTTAAGCGAACTCTCAAATACTTACACAAGAGATCCGATGTATTACGCCAAAGCCTCATTGATTAGATAAAACGGGATAACTGCGAGTCCTACAACACGTAATGGCTTGGATTTTAGTGAATTTCGTTTTCATTTTATTGGAGATTCCTCAGTAAGTTATTTTGTTAATATCTGTTTGTAAATGTTCATCATCCATGTCTGATTTAATGACACGATGCAGTCATTTGTAAAAAATTGAACGTGCGATGTAATATTTTCCGTCAAGTCATTAATGAAGACAAGAATAAATAGGAGGACAATGACAGTCCCCTGTGGGACCACTGTTTTGATACTCTCGGTTTACCTATTCGTATACACTGTTTCCGACCTTGGAGAAATTAATTAAACCACGCCATGATTCTTATGTCAATGTCCGATTTTGAGAGTTTCTCGATAGGTGAATTATGCGGAACAACATCGAAAGCTTTTGCGAAATCTATTATCGCAGCTACAATCCTCCCTCCCAAATCGATTTCTTTAGCAGAAAAAACAGAGAAGCTATTTGGCTTTCGCACGAGTACCCCTTCTCCAATCTTTGCTGATTTCGAATGAAACAACTCTCCTTTTCCCATTTTTGACGAATGCATTCTACTATATGGTTCTTAATTGTTCCATAATTAAGGCCTACAATTCTCTAATTGAGTCTTAGATCATCTCTTCGAAAACGGAACTACGATAGCAGTTTTTCAGCTCCTGAAATGCACATGTTGTTAATGGAAATATTGAATAATCGCACAAAATATGGCATAAGAGGTTCTCCTCCAAGTTTTATTATTTCGGAAGCTATGCATTCCGGGGACGAGATTTTCTGTTTCTTGTGCTTTTATTTGTTTTCTTACTTTGTTAACTTCTAATTTTAAGTCACAGTTTCTCATAATCTGAATTTGAATCTGTTCTACGTTGAGATTATATACCGATTTAAAATACTTATTGAATGCATCGGCTTTATCTTGCATGATATTTACATTTTGCATATTTGATTACGGCAATTTCTTCTCCGTGCGCCCCTTGCATCTCTGAACCGATGTGAAATCCACTCCGCAGACTACTGCTATGGGACGTTCGCCAAAGAGAATTCATGGAATCTACGCATATGAATGTCCCTACGGTGCCTTGATGTGCGTTTTTGTGTTTTATTTTTCGACCGTTGAATGGCAGTGTTCTTATATTGTGGATCAGGGTTAGATTTAAAAAAATTAATAGAATGAGTTTTCTCATTCCCTTGTTTTTCTCCTTGTGTTTCTCATTACCAAACATTTAAATACACTCCAAAGCTGCTGCAATGTTTGTTCCAGTACTTTGAAAATTCGAGTAAGATTGGCAGAGATAGTTGCAGTTCTTGCACAATAGTTTTTTATAGTTGGCACACCTTAATTTCCTTCCACACCTTAGTTTCTTAGTGTAGTACATGTAAGTGTGTGTGTAAGTAAGGAATAAGGACGGAAACAGGAAGGAGAAAAAAGTTCTCGCGCGGCCCGTTTGTGAGGATTCTGCTTCGGCATTCGCCTGATGATCGAAAAAAAATACGAAAAACTGGGGTCAGAGCAGCCCGCCGCTAGAATTCTATTTAGCTAGTGTCGAAAATCCTGCCACCGTCGGGGCACGAACCTAGGACCTCCCGGACAGATGTACTGCAGGAACTCAATTGATGCCCTGCACCACCTCTCCTGGTAAGCAAACCTTTTCTGACGCTTTAAAAATTAAAGTCAAATATTTGAATTTCTAAGTTTAAGTTAATTTTTTAAGGTTTTTATGAACATTTTTTATGATTAATTTTAAAGGGCAGTTTTGTAAAGAAATCTTCATCTTCAATATTGTAGTTCTTGGAAGAAATCTAAAAAGTTCAAACCCTTGTAACTTTATTCATCGAAAGTTTGACCTCTGCCGATTTTCAAGCGTACTTAAAAAGTTAATACAAATTGACTTGAAGGACCCTTATCCGCACTAAATAAACCTGCAGAGATTGCGCTTTTCCTCATAGCACATCACAACCAGTTTTAACTGGTTTCTGATGAATAATTAGTAAATAAACAAGAAATCAAAATGTAAATCCGATTGTGACTCTTTTCGTACAGTCATTGTAACACTGTACTTGCATCGCGTTGCAAGGCAGCTCAATAGGAGCAGAGCAATAGGAGAGCTGCGTTCCCGGCGTCACAGATCACTGCTTTGGCCTTCACTCATTCAGAACAATTACTCGGTTTCTGGAATTATATATTTTTAAAGTAGCCGATAATGCACTGTAGGAAATACGCGAGCTCTAGGCCAATACTGCTAGTTCCCATCGACAATGATCACTCAAAGAATTGAGCAATTACTGGCAGTGCCTGGTATAGAAAAATGTGTGTAGTTGAGCTGTCAGCCGTGAAAGGTATGTAAGGAGAATATGTCGTCTTGGGATTCTCGCTGGCGGGCGCGACTCACCTCCATTGCGGTCCATCAGGTCGTGGAAGTCGTCCAGCAGCTGCCTGAAGAGCGCCATGGCTGCGGCCTGCAACAAGAGACGTGGGCGTCAGCGACTTTCGCCTCTGCCCGGCGCACACGCGGGCCGCTCGGGGCGACTATTGCTCAATTTTATATTGCACCTTCCATACCAATAACATTGCAGTGCCCACGAAAAACTTTTAACCGGCGAAACACGACAGGTTCAAAAAATACGTAATCAAGTGCCGAAGTTTCACTGACAGAATGACGTTTCTATGTCATTCACAAAATTGTGCTCTATTACACTAGAACGTAAAATTACACAAAAAGTAATATTTTGAAAACAATGTGCATTATATGAGAGAAATATAATATTAAGGAACACATTGCAGTAAGAAAGAAACCTCTAGTCTCAACATTCAAGGTTTCGAAACAACAAAACAACGACTAGTTCGAAAATAATTGGAACTTTTAGCACTAATTAGAAAATTTCATTACACATATTTTACAGGTGCCTAAGAATACATGTCGTATACTTTTACGGGTGTGTAAAACGTACAATAAATTTTACCGAAAATGACATTTGCCCCTTGCTGATAGGCAACCCATCTGTCATGGGCGTTTCGCAGGTAAGGAGTGTTGCCACTCCCAAGTGAATACGTTTCAGCAAATAGATCTTGATATCACCAGCAATAGAAGCAACGTTCTCCAGACTCTTGGGGCGGTGTTGGCAGGGGCGAGGCTGGAGGGGCGGAGCCTCCTGGCGCCGCCTGCGTCTCGAGGAAGACAGCCAGGAAAGGCCTGTTCAGCCGCTCGCTCCATTGGCCCAGACGGCCGGTGTCCGATTTCGAAGTTCGCCCGTTGACAGACGATATCCTTGTCACCGTTCCATTCGTTGCATTCCTGAGAGAGCTTGCCGCTATCACTGTTAAAAATAACGAAATTCATTCCCGAATCTAAACAAGCCAGCGAATCGTTCGCAACAATATTCTTCCACTCCACTTGCACGCCACCTCGACGATCTCCCCTGTGAAAGTGCGGTGAGGCGGGGAAGGACAGAGCGTAGCGGTGAATGGGAAAGGGAAATCGGTATTGGCTGGGATATGGGGAAGGTCGTACCCGTTTCCTTGGTACCAACCGCACTTCATCTAAAAATCCTGAAGAGTGGAGCCTGTATTTCTATAGCTATCAAGTCTATGTTTCAAAATCCCACGAAAGCCTCCGATCTCCCAATATCCCACCTAACACCACCTCCATCATCCTAGTCCTTTCACACTTTATCACCCTATAATAATAACAACAACAACACCAACATAGAATAACAACAATAATAATACTAGTAATTATAGTAATAATAGTTCATCTCATCCCGCATTATTGATATTCAATGCTAACGACCCTGTCTTAACCACGGGATGCAGCCGAAAGGCTGAACCCCAGAATTCCACACGTTGATCTCTCTCGGATAGAAAAAAAATGTATCTGCTCATGCGCGAATAAAAACAATAACAATAATAATTCACAATATTGTTTGCGAACTGAAAAGAGTAATATATTTAATTTCTTTAACAATTTACAAGAACAGTACCTAGGTTTGCCTTTTTCACCTTTGAAATAACCAAAAATCCATTCATGTCCAATTCTCCCCTCCATACGTACACTTCACTTATGACTTTCCCAAATATTCTAGTTAGTTTAGATTTACGTGATATTGTCCTCAATCAAATATGCCGCCAAAATCGTCTTGCCTTTCTTTCATCTAAATGCGTCGCCGATTTACGTCCCATCGCAAAACGTCACTTTCTCTGTGGTTCTTCAGTTCGTCCGTCTTCTTAAGTCGATCATCTCCATAACATTAGAACATTGCCAACAAATGATTTTATTCCAGTTGGTCGTGTCGTAAATATAAGGATTTTGTAATACATTCAATGATAAATTAATAAATACGTACAAATGGGATTATGTCGAACCATTTACAGGTTTGTCAGATGGTTTGGAGAGCCTCGTCCTCAAATGTCTTGTAACAGTTCCCCAAACTATAGGCATAGAAAAGGGCAAGAAAATGTATCATATTTACGGAACTAAACGTTTTTTATATAGAACTACGGAGCCTCTTTCAAAAGTTTCAGGGGGGACGGACACGCCTGCGGCCTCTTTGTCTCGTTTTGCTGTTGAGGCAAAGTCATTGGATGCGTGTCGTAAAACACACTGGGCACCAATACAAATGCAGGCTCTTCGCCTCCACGAGAAGCCTTCTGCGTCTAACGCACAAAACGCATAAAATAATATGTGAATCCATTAGTGTTTTTGGGTGGGGGCTGGACGAAATAGAAACCGAAACGGAGCCGCAATGAATTCATCCTATTGGAAAGGACGAGCGTGCTTCTTCAACAATACGTTTAGCCCAAGAAGGAACAGGAAAGTCCGCGACGGCCATCCGCTCCAAATCCGCGATGGCAAGGTTTAACGTATTGGGTGAGAACGATGGCTGCCAGTTTGTACTTATACACAATATGTCCAACAACGTATTTATCTATTTATTTACTTATCCTTATAACTAAAGATCAGTTAAAAACTCTGACGTACTATGGGGAGAAGTGTATTGAGTGCACGTACTCTTAAATACTGGGATCTCTGTCCTAAGATATCTAAAAGTTAGATTACGAATACAGGACATTTTTTAACAAAAACGTATATGAAAATTTGTATGATATGACTCCCGTATCATCAAAACGCAAAGGAAAACGATCTACATATTTTGACTATTATCCCTCATCGTGGCCTTTCTGAAGCAATCGACTTTTTATCCTGAGAATATGGATAACGTTAATTTGAATAACTATTACTCACTGAGCTCTAGAAAATTCTAGGCAGATAGAGAAGTTACATTTATGTCCAGAAGAAAACCAAAGGACCATCTCAGCATTCGCTCAAACGGTCAAGGAAAGTGGACTAAATAAACTGATGAGCAATGCTTGTTACTGGAATATTTACTCTTAAAATTATACAGTCCAAATGGAAACCAATTAATTAAATATCATTGATAATATCAATATTACTTTGTCTTTTGATGCTGGTCACAGTCATTAGTAGTATGGAATGAGTTCTGCAATGGCAAATATTTTACTGAGCACTTAAATTTGTGTATTGATTTGAATCGTTTAAGTAGTCGGGCAATGTGCAGGTTGTACGCAGCATACACTGCCACTCCACCCCGAACCCCACATGTTTAACACGAACGATATTAATTGGATGGAATTCAAAAACTAACAAACAAAAACCCCAAATTTCAACATTTAAACACTCCATTGGAAATAGGAAGAACAATATCTTTAATGATATAATCGCTAACCCTTTGAAACAACTGCCGTCCAGTAGATCTCCTTATTACGCCCAAATCAATTCACAAGATATTACACAAAAAATATTAACAACACAGGCACACAAAAAAATTGTCAGAACCAAAGGCTTGAGATGTGTTTCTCTCTGAATTTTTACGCTCTGAATCTGAAGTCAGAATTGCGCCACCTCCCTCCGGTATTTTTAAGTCGAAAACAAGAACAACCACCGTGAAATTTACAATTTACAATTACACAATCGTCACTGACTGAAAGATCGCAATCTTGATTGTGATCTTATCAATCACAGTCGTGGATGACTGCAAAATGTCTCGAGAGATAGTTATTGCATAAGTGATGTTTGCTTAAGTGTTGTAGATGATGCCGACAAATCGTTTTTCGCCAGGAAGTAAGAATTTCTACCGATTTGAGAGAGAACATTCCTAAAAAATTAAAGAACTTTCATTATTAGAATATCTATCAGTGAAGAGAAATTATTCAAATAAAATAATTTTATTTGTTATATTTGTCACGAGTCTAGAAATAACAACTAAGATCATGAAAAGAACTCGAGTAAGATTTGTGAAGCCAATAAAGGGTACTGCAAGGTTCTGGGGTGCGATCACTGTATCTTCGAAACCTAGTTGGGGTTTGTTTTGAATAAATTCTATAAGCAGCAAAAGTTTGAATGCAGAACTAGTACCCACTGGACGGACACTACGCACAAAACGACGTCAGAATCTGCTTTACACTTCTATTACACTTTGTCTTGATAAATTTACATGAATTGCTTACGTTGCATTACATGACAATGTTTTGAATTTTGGAAAGTAGATGTCCGTTATTCTGTGGATTCTGTGAAGGACCGCTACATAAATGCAGGGTGTTAAGTAGCATCTCTAAGGGTAAATATAGTCTTCGGAAAAGCACAAAAACTCCGAGAAAAACTGACAAAATGTTTTGAATCCAAGAAATGTACACTTCCTAAATCACACAGAAATGAAAATTTAATAAGTTAATAATTATAATTTAATGCGTAACCATTATAAAACTTAACCTTCTCACATCAGACTTCATAATGACATGGCTATCGCATTCAAATTTACTAACGAACGTAATGATATTGTCATAACTAGGGCTGACAAAGGATCAGTTTCGGCAGTCATTAATAAGTCTGTTGACATTCAGTTGAAAGTTGAGAATATGCTTAGTGATAATGACGCACTAAAATAGGTGGAAAGTGATGCAAGCGTTGCTTGGATATTTACATGTACTTTCCCAGTTACATATTGTGAATATTGGTAAATAATTCTCCTAAGTATTAAAAAACCGAAGCGCTTGGTTCCTTTTGAATGTACAAATGTTTCTATGCCTACACAAATCGCCACTTGCAGCATTCGGCAAGCACAACTGATTCTGCTCTTTCGACCATAGATTTTAACATACGATGCCATCACTGAAACGTGCTCTGTAAAACACAAATAACGGCTGCACTCGCCGGTGCCTTCGGGCGTCACGTGGGTCCCATTAATTTGTATGCATGTCCGTAGGCTAATGGCTAATGGCTACCGCAGATCTGCCGTACAACGTGCCTTACAGAAACTCGACGCACGAGGCATCCACCCCCCTCGCAAGACAGCTGCCTCGCCTACATTCACGGTGTCACGGATTGGCAGGCAGATCGGGAGGAGCCTGGTCCAGGAGAAAGACCGCCTTGCTCCACGCTCGCACGCCGGGGTGTACGAGATAACGAGTAGTTGCGGATTAGTTTACATCGGCCAAACGGGTCGCTCTGTAGACGAACCGGTCGCCTTATTCAATTTAACAAGACCCGTACGATTAGCTCCGAGAACCGTTGGTTCAAGCAGGCCCATTAACCTAAACCGAGATGATGGTCTCTGCCTCAGATCCACTTGGAAACGGGCTTTCACGGCCCGCCAACCCGGTGCCGGCTCAAGGGGACACGCCCCTACGGTCGACCTATGACGGGCCTCCATCGCGGCCGCTGATTGGCTGGTGGTCCTTTGCCTCTCAGGCGGCCTTCTTAAGAGAATTTCCCTTTTTTCTCTCCCCCGTTATGCCTCCGTTCTTCCTCCACCAATCCCGTACCACCTGCCCACTTCCTATTGGTCGGCTACTTGGCCAATCCCGCCCTCCCTTCTCCTCCATATACGGCGACCTCGCTAGCCATCTGACAGAAGTACTCTCTGAGGAAGGCCCCAATACTCTGGACGAAAACGTTAGCCAAGTCTGAGGCGGCTCGTCCCGGGTAGTCTAGATAACACAATCTCCGGCCGAGGCCGTAGGACCCAGCATAAATCAGAGCCTGCGGCAAAGTCCAGTTACGTAGTGACACTATTCTGAGTTTAGCAAATAACCCCTCGGTTTGGCGGTATTCGTGCTGGAGTCGGAATTTATATATTAACAACAATTAATAATTAAAATTAACAATAAATAATTCCTACACAGTTTTGACCTCGTTGGCCGAGAATAGTGAATCCGCTCGTATTGTTGGAACGTCATACGGATTTGCTAGGTCATTTGTGGACTCTGAAAGCAGCGCTCTTGGAAATCTTCCACATTTAACATAAACAGTATGCCGCAGCCGAGCACAACCGGGATTAAAAGTTTATATTTAAAAATTTTGGGATCAATACAAAAGTAAGTTTTTCGATAGAATGGTTAACCTTCATGTGATCCAGCCCGGTGGCCTGGAGACAAAGGAAAAACTAGTGAACCGAAAGTGTACCCTTTGGAAGGCTCGCGAGGCCGCGCGCTCTGTGCCATGTGCACCCAAACTCTTACAAAGTTGCGTTTTACGTTGAATAAGAAAAAGTCGATTTTTTGTCCATGCATGTACACACTGACAAATGTTGTACTATACTGTACTAAACACGTTCAGTAAACGATTATATAGTAAAGACAATTATTCCTACGGTAAGATTCACTAAACATGATTTAGTTTCGTTTAGTAAATCTCCCTGGAAAATCGTAAGTAAATGAACCAAGAGAATTGTCAGTGATACTATACTTCTTTCGTAAATAAAATCATTCGGTACCTGAAAGTCGTCAGCCAGCGTCCGACAGGCAATCGTGCTGAAGGAAGTACGAGCCCGTGGATGGGTGACCGTTCCGGAAACCCAGTTGTTCCCTGCCGGAAGCGATAGAAAGAAAGGATTCCCTCTCACGTTTGGTCTTACTTAGCAGCGCTTAGTAACTTATAAATGGCAGCGAATCGTTTAGTTGTTTTCACTGCACTCTGTCCAGTAAATAGATTACTCGATGTGTTAATCAACGCTCGTTTAGTGATCGTTACGATGTGCGGCAGTAGTTTCAATACTTTCGTGAACATGCAAGGCATTTTGTTCTTCCAAAATATACTATATCGTATAGTTCAATCAACTACTTGATTAATTGTATGAGCTAAACATTTCTCTCCGTGACGCGACGGTATAGAACAAGCGAAGTTGTCAAGAACCTCGTATGTAATAACAAAATGTTTCGAGGAAGATAACATAATAAGGATGTGGCGGTGATTTATTTTGTATCTGACTCCCGTTGGCCTCTAAATGACTCCCGTTACACACCTTTTTCATCGCGTGTTGCATCATGTCACCAGCATTCTGGATTTCCAAAGCATGTCGGATGCCTTTCCGGATGTACGAGCAACCAACTCGCCCGCGCTGCTCCACAGAAGCGACCTTTGGGCCGGCCCGGAGAGGTCGCGGTCCCTGAGGATAAAGAACCGCAGCTGCTTCGAACCTGAAGAGTCGCGGGATCTAATCCCGCCCGGGTCTATGTCATCATCATTTCACACCTCATCCGCGCACGGCTAATACCCTTGCGATGTAAAATGCAAGCGTAGATCCCTTCCACTCCCCAAAGCCACGCACGTGCACTTCCCCCTAGTCGCCTGTGTGGTTGGTACTGCGATGACCATGCGTTGCAAGTTCTCAAGGCCTAGAGCCTTCCCCGCCCCTCCCTCTCCCACTCCGGCGGGAGGCGCGGTCTCACGCGCTGGCCGTAAAGCGCACGCGCAGGCGCGCAGCCCCGCCCCCCGCGCCCGCCCCCGCGGATTCACGCTGCTCCTCCTCAGACGAAAAACAGCCATCAAAATACCGTTTCTGCGAAGACACATGGCAAATGCGGAGTACAAACACTAGTAGTAATACGAAGTTTCCGAGGTATTAACGCTGCCTTACACAATAATGCATTCAAGTCCTTAACATCCTGAATTTGTATTGCCGCAGGGTAATATAGATTAATAGGGTCTATCGCGTCACGCTTCGGTGCCAAGTGCCCGATTCCGCCGACCGAACGTCTGTCTCCCCGCGTGGCAGCGAGGTTATCGTACACCACTCATCACACCGTAGCACTCGTCTAAACGATGGGTCTTTGCAATGTTATGGGATAAGTGTCCTTCCTCGTTCTGATGGAATGAATTCAAATTGGACAGAATGAAGTTCATTTTAGGCACTTTTCCATAATTTAATCCTTTATCACACCTATTTCGAAGCTAAAATAAATTTTGAAAGAAATTGCTTCTCTCTTCTCAGTCTCTCAATGTCTCGCCCTCGTACGCGGTAGCAAAGCCGCCCTTTAAGGGCCGCCATCATAACACTCTGCCTTGCGAAAGGAGCACCCCCCCCTTCGGAGGTTGAAATGTGGGTCGTCACATTGCCAGAGGCAAACGACATCTGCGATGAAAACATACAAAAAAAAATTTTTTTTCGTAAAATTTGAAATACAATGATTTGTTAAAATATTTCTATTAATAACCCTGCATACGGGAAACAGGCAAGTTGATTTCTTAGACCGTCTAATTGGAATTTAACTTCGAATAATGGTCCAGGAATTATTGACAGTATATTTTTGATTTTGATCAATACGAATCTGCTACTGCCAACGTTTCGAAGACTGTATTCGATCTCCTTCTCAAGCCAAAAATAAATAGGAAATGTAAATAGAGTAACTAGTACGGTCGTGGGCACCACTATAGTGATGGATACAGAAACTGTATGGGGTTTAATAATTAGATTTCCAAACAGCGAGAGCCCCTCCGCATGCAATTTCTGTGTCGTGGGTGTCTACTTTTGCAATCCCCTAATATGAATTGCATATGGCATGGAGAGCCTATCACTGTAATTTGAGGAACTTGTTTCGTATGCATTGCTATAATGTTTATATTGAATTTTCATAGTTTGTTTGCCATATTAAGTGAAAATATACTTAGAACGATTTTGAACAATGATGGGCACTAAAATTTGAACATGCCCATTACTGTATCATTAATTGTAATCACTACGGGACGGATTTGGATCGAAAACAACGCCAAAAGTTATGGATAAAATGAACATAAAATGTTTTTAAAATACCGTAAGAGCAATGAAAAAACGACATAAAATTTGAGTAACACCATTTCAGATTATTAAATTATAATGAATTTGAGGTACGCTCTGAAGACAAATAATTTCCCACTGTAAACAATTAAATCTGTTGTATATGTTATTGATGTAACTGAAGGTTCTTCCCTTCGTTCAATTGAACTCTGTTTGCAAACTTTTGGTTTCCCTTTCTTCTAATATCTTTCTTCCCGTGGATGGTCACAAAAGACGAGTGAGCTCTGTTCTTAATAACAAATAATTTTAAGAGCACTGTGTCCGAACGCCAAAAGAATTCTCCAACCAGCAGATGTCGCTGTATTTCAACCAATGAAGAGGGCATGGAAGAGAGGAGTGCTAACATGGCGTCGAGAACATCCTTCTGAGGCTCTCTTCGCTCCGGTGTTGGAGAGCTTGTGGTCGTGTTCTCTGGAGCCCTAAGAGTACTGATTTCAGTAAATGTCTAGGGTGGCTGTACAAAGACATCGCATCAAATGTGCATAATGAGAACATTGTAACCAGAACATTCAGAGCAAATCATTGACGTTAAAAATTCTGCGATACTGTTGAAGAAGAAAGAGTATCAAAGTTCAAGAACATTAAGAAAGAAGTGGAAAAAGAAGAAAACACAATGAAACATTCTTCGTTTTGTACAAGTTGCGTGTAGAACATTCAAAGTAGGCAGATGTGGATTCAGAGGTGGGGGTCTAGACATGCAGCCTAAAACGGAAACACAGCCGGATCAAGTGCCAGCAGATGTGCAAGTCTTAATAGGTACAGCGCCAACTGTCAACCGCTACAGCCGAAAACACCAAACCGAGTCACCAACTGACGTTCTCAGAAGTAGTGCGTTGAGATGTATGAATGTTCCAACATTAGTAGATGATCTGATATAATCAGACACACCAAAAGGAAAAACAAATTCAGTATTCAGCGAATGCTGTATGCGACAATGTCTAGACAATGGAAACCCCTCGACAAGGAAAAGTCAGATGGAAAAGAAAATGAAGGAAGGGCGATGATGAGGCTGCGAACGTATCTTAAGTGTTGGGAGAGCTTTTGAAAAAATTGGGCCGAAGCACTGCTACATGTCTTTCTGTGTCCTTGTCTTTAGGGATGTTTCTGAAAACGACAAGTATTAAGACCATTAGCAAGAATAATTAAATATTGGAGAAAATGTCAGTATTACCTGTGTCTGAATAGAAGAAAATTCGTTCCTTACTGCTCCTATCGCTATACACTTGTGTAATGAATTCACACGAAGTTCAAGAACACGCTGGTTCATGGAGGATCCAGCTATTCGTAGCTTCGAAACGCCCTACCAACATTACGTAAGTAATTAACCTTTCCTTGCAGTCGATACTTCGTTTCTACACGAGCGAGGCGATCTGCAACGAGCACGCTCCGCTGCGGAGTTTCACACAATGCGATTTCGCCGCGTCTCATCTAGAAGGAGCAAATTTCTCGGAGTCCCTCGACAATGCCTTGCCTATGCTCCTTGGCCTCCAGCGCCTGTTGTCGAAGTTTTGACAGAAATTGGCTATTTTTTGTTGTTATTTAAGGTTGCATCAACTACTATGCCATTAGCGACCACTATTGCTTGTAACGGTATGGTATCTGTTAGGATGACACGATAATGATGATGATAGTTGGTGAAAGGACGAACGCAATACAACCATGCGCGAGGCGGGACTCGAACCCGCGATTCTTCGGTCCGTGATCGCTACGGCACTACTGCCTTAGCGATCTCGGCCACCGGATTGACGCTAAAATATTGTAACTCTTATTTGTGATAATCATCGCATCAATAAGAGTATGTATACATTGCTCAGTGTGTTCTAATTCTCTTCAATTATCTATACCTAATTCATGTTCCCCTTGTAAGCACATATTTCGACTTTTTGACTCCATCCATTTGTTCAAATCTAGAAGAAATAATTGGCTTAATCAAGAAGATCATTCTCAGACTTTTGTTTTTCCTCATATTGATGTCCATCAGTTGGTTTTGCAAGCACGTATTGTATATCCAAAGAAAAATTATGAAAAGGAAGACAATCGTAGGGTGAAAGTAGCTCCTTCACTTTCAAAGAAAGTTTTATGCCCATCTTCACTGGAACACCATGTTTTCCTTGTTGATTAACTTTTTAATGGAAATAATATTTTAGCTTTAGATCGAAAAAAAAGAAAATACAAATTATTGGTACCGCTGAATTTTTGAGAACGGTATTGACTTGGTGGAAAATTGTTATCCCAAAAACACCTAACGGTGGGTTGCATTTCAAAGATCCTTTTAGGAATAGAATATAAAGTCCCTTTGACAACAATGTACAGTTTCTTTGTAAATTTTATGATATTTTAGTTGCTTGGGAAAAAATGTCCTACCTCTTATCCACATGCTCTCTGAATACTTGCAAACTGACTCAAGACACTTTCCAAGCTTTGCAACATACCACAGCAGTATTTATTGATTTAATTCAGTATATTTTTGTTAAGATTCCAGACATCTGAGTGGAGGGAATTATAACGTGTATGTAACTCAAATATTGGACTCTAAGAAAAAAATTAACAAATTGAGTTTGCTTAAATTTAATTCTTCAAAATTTGGTCCCTTTTTTCTGTCTTTCTCACAGATAGCGATAATGAAACTTGTAGTGAAGAAGCAGTAAATATTTCACAATTTTTAGAATTTATTGTTAATTCAGAAGAATATTAACCTACCCACAATGAGCTGAGTGCCTTGTTCAATATTGCTAGTCACTGCTCTGACAGTGTAATCAAATTTATCAATAACTGTCAAATATGTGTGCCAATTATTTCTTCAGGCACTGATTTTGAAGTAGTAGGTGATGCTTCTATAATTGACTATATCCATAGGCTAACAAGAGGCTCACTAAAATCCCCCACACAATTAATGTTTGATATTGTAATTCTGTGGCACAAGGTTTTTAATTTATTACTGACAGACAGTTGTGAAAACTATTTTTTCAATTTTAGTGATATAAGAAAAATTCTGATAGATATATTTATGTCACAGGTGAGCAACAAGGTAATTTGCAAGAAGGCTATTAATTCACACTGCAGCTTGTGCAATAAAAGTGTAAAAAATATAATAGATAGAATTTGTAATGTTTTAAGCAACATTTCTTGAAATAATTATAGGAAAGTAATTAATGATAAGTGTCTAAAAAGAAGTATGATTAAAAAATAAAGGAAATTAGTTACATATAATTAATATGTTAGTGTTTTCAGAGTTTTCGGAAAATGGAATTTTATAAAAATCTGTGATGTAATAAAAACACATTTTTAAAGAGACCTCTCCTCTACCCATTTCTTACAATTATTACAGAGCTTAAAGTACCAGGATTTATAAGTAGGCTATTTTAAGAAAGCTGAAAATGGATATATTTGTACACAAGGATAACCTGCGCTAGTCAAACGAGTTGCCGTAATAAATAAGGTTTATTCGACATTTAAACCACTTAACAATGTATTTATAAAAATTGGGGGGTTGAGTAACTTCTACCAGCGAAAAAAAATCTGAAAATGGGGTACCGTCAACAACGTTCTTCGTTGCGGCACCCGGCTTTGTAGGCGCGGTAGCTCCGAATCGAACGATGACGTCACATTTTGAGGTTCAATGCCAACATCTCGAGACTACCTTGTACCGACCATCAAATAAAAGCGCGGGAAAAGTCTATGGTAGTTCAAAAGGGAACTCCCACAGACGAAGATTATTTTCAAACGGCAAAGAACTGGCACTTATGGGGTGGAACAAATCCCTCTGAAGTATAAAAAAAATGCTTTATTATGACAATTCAAAGAACGATACACTAACGCAGTAAATTCGTGTACGGGAGAAGGGCGAGCTACAAAACTAATCGTTCGTCCAGCGATTTGAGCGGTTGAAAAGGCAGGGAGGAAGGCTTGATTCATCCACATCACTGGTTTCGGGTCTGAACGGGAGATGGGGGCGTCGCCCAGACGGCGTCAGCCCCACGTCACTCGAACGGGAAGGCCGGGAAAGGGCGATAACAAGAATAAAACGCTCACCGTTTAATGAGAACACGTGAACTACACTCACGGGACTACCGACGTTCTCCAATCATCACATCTCACATCACACATCACACATTACACATCATATATCATATATCATATCATATCACATACATAGCCACTAACTTCTTATTTACCCCAAATCTCTTCTCGCGCAACCTTCATACACGCAAGAAAATCCTAAACTCACCAGAATAAAAATCAGATTTCCCTATAATATAGTCCTTACAACCTTCTCCGGATTCGAACCTAAATAGCGGACCCAATAGGGCAGCTTCAATTTTATTTTAGATTAAGGTTTTAGAATTAAGTTTTAAATATAAGTTAGCACGTAAGCTTTTCACACACATTAAACGTGCACACACACACATGCAAGTTATGTTTTACATCGCTGTCATTTACCTTTAGTACGTGCTTCCGTCTTAAAATAGGAAAATTAAACAAACACTCTTGCATAACACAAGGGATTAGAACATAATATAATACCAAGCGAATTATTTATTTTTGAGCACCATAATACATTTCCACCTCAACTTCGAGAAATATAAATTATTGTTACAGTACATCAGTACTCGTATTTCCTCAGTTTCGAGTTTTCTTGTTATGTTGCTTAAATTAAACACTGGCTTCATCATTTGCACATGTTTAAGTGGCTGTACCGCGAGGTTCTGACCCTATAATTGAATTGTAACACAACCCTCACTCATTTGCTGCCGTGCCTCGGCCAGAGTTGGATGGTTCGAAATGGAACTTTGCACAGCAGCAACTGCATGTGGAATCGGGTTGGAATCCGGCCAAAATGCTTCTCAGGGATTGTACATCGTAAAATCAGGCATCAATTCAATACATCTTGATTTATTATTGTAAATCATGTTATAAATTTATGTGAGGGTATATTTATAGTGATTCTATACTTCATTTTTATTTCACCAACGCTAAAGATGGAATAAAAATATTCCGAAGAGTCGCAAATCAATGTTTTAAATTTTCTACTCACTCCGACCAAATTCCGTGATCGACATTTTCTCCTTCCACATGATTGTCGTGAATTCTCCTATAGTTAAACAAAATTAAGTTCACGAAGCTACTCCTTTAGAATTCTTGAAATTCAGTCATGATTGATACTACTCTTTATGTGTATCGCGAATGTTCATTCGCGGCTGCAATATGGTAGAATATTCTGGGGAAACACATCCGATAGCTTTCAGAGTTTTAGATTACAAGAAGTAATTGTTCGAATAATTAGAAAAATTACACACAGGTGATTCTTTTAAGTCTCTTAATTAAGATAGGAATTCTACCATTGGCTTGCCTCTTGATTTAATAAAGCATTTTTATGTTGTCAAAAATGACTTACTCAAGGGTAGAAACATATTTTCAATGTAGGATGGGGTCAAATCTAGTTTTTGGCACTAAATAAATAGTTCCCTTTCGTTGTTCCTTTAACAGAGAAATAATTAACGGAATATCTATGGCGATATTTATTCAACGAGCTACATACTTAACGAGCACACTGGTGCACCGTGCCACCGGCAGCCCATTTGCTGAGCCTTGTAAAGCGAGTGCAGGGGATGTGGTGCGCCCGGGCGGGGCGGGGCGGGGCGGGGCGGGTTCGGCCCGCAGAGGGCATGTGGCGCGTGGCAGGTGTGCGGGGCTGGAGGGAGGGGCGGGATAAAAAAAGCAACGCGGCCGTTGAGCCAAGCAAAAAACTGAACCCGAGTCGGTTATGAGGTGACGACCGCTTGCGCTCCACGTCGCTGCTTCTTTCGTCGTAGAAGAGATGTTGATTTTTCTAACATTTTCTATTCACTTCATCCACGAGTTCAAATCGTACATCATCTGGGGCTTCATGATATTTCTGGCAATATCTTCAACTAGGTGGAGAACCCATGAAATATCTATTGCGGCTTTGTGGTTAATTTTTAAAATATTATTAATACTTTCATGACGGGTGCTTTCTTATTTAGGAGAGATATAACGATGTTTGTAATTTCCTGAGGAGCGATACATTTAATTTTTTGGGGTATATTGTAAGTAGGGGAGTGAGCATAGTTCTGGATTTGGGATGAAGTCGATGGGGAGTGGAGATTCTAGTGGTGAATGCCGCAGCAAAATGCTCGGCTAAAAATTTCAGTTGTCTCACTTGCAGAATTGGTTTTACCAATAGCGGTAGTTAAAGGGGGGTAATGGTTTTTTAGTATCCTTTTAGAAGAATTATAGAGTTGTTTTGAATGTTTAAAGATTGTATTTAACGGTTATATTTGGTCTGTGTAAAATCTGCTATGGCTTTTCGGGAGATAGTTGTTAAAATATTTAGTTCTGATTTTAAACTGAGTGCTCCGAGAGCAAGCCTGAGTCTTCTCGTTTTACTTTTCGTTTGAATTATTTTAATTAAGCTTTTGGACAGTTTAATGTGTAGCGAGATTTTCGGGTTTTAGTGTATTTACAATTTTTATTATTAGATTGAAATAGATGAGGCAGTAATAAACTGAAACAGACGAGTTGTTTAGGATTTTAAATTTAAGTGTTTGGGATTGAATAACTTAAATTTGACCCACTTTAAGTCACACTTGTTAAGAAATGGTTTAGGCGAGGAGGGGGGGTCTCATCTGTGGAAATAAAGTCCGGAATGTGGTCTGAGTCGAGCTCGATGTACGGAGTTTATCAAAGCTGGCCTTTTAAGTTGGTTTTTCCTATATTTAAAATATCGGGAAGTTTGTTTGGGTCACGAGGATAGCATATGAGTTCAGGGGGAGATATTAATCTTAATCTGTTAGTAGGTATTTAATTGTATAGTTAAGATCCAGAAGCATTGGTGACTCTGCACCCCAGGAAGTGTTTAGCATTGACACCTAAGAGTATAGTGGGTGACTACGCTGTCATTACGTTTCTTAAGCTGGCGAAATTAGGCATTAGATTGGGTGATTTATAAGTTACAATTATAGTTATATTTATTCAGGTGAGAGAAATTGCTGTTAGTTGAAGCCCAGTGACAGGCATTTGGTGATATGGAATTGTAGTTTTGATTAATATGAGAACGTCACCATCTTGCGTATTCTATAATGTCTAAGTACGTTATATCCTGAAAAATGAAACGAAGAATGTTTTAAGTATGATTCAGTGATGCAAGCCATGTCTATATTGTTGGCTTGTAAAAAATACTGAAGTTCTATTTTTTTTATTGCTGATACTACATGCTTTCCAATTCATTACAGTTAATAAATTATTAAATTCACGGTGCGTCATGGGCAGTGCTAATATAGGAGGCTATAGCTTGTTGGATATTTTGAACAATGGCTGGTATAATAGAGTTTATGATATTAATTGTGTGGATATGGAGTTGATATTGTGTACGAATGGAGAATTTAAGAAACTATATTGAGGTGAGTTATTTTGGGGAGATAATTTTGGGAGTTAATAGCTGATTGGTTTCGGGTGGTGCTTTTTGATTGCTCGTTAGTTGCTGATACATAAGTGAAGTTTGGTATGTGGGCCATGTGAAGTAAGTTGGGAAAATGGTGATTGGTATTAGGGGGAGGGAATTGACGGTTGAGGTAAACTGGTTAGTGATGGAAGTTTTAATTTCATTGTTTAGTTCTATAATGTTTTCAATATTGTTAATATGGATAGGAGGGATTATAATATTTTCGGAGTTTTCAGGAACGTTGTTGTTTCGCGATACGGAACACGATTCACTTTCTTGCAGGTCCCTGAAGGGTTAAATACTTTTTTAATAGGAAACCTTAACCTTGGGAATGACTAAACACCTTTTTTTTTAGTTGCATGTTTAGATTTGTATCTTCTTGCCCTCGTTTACCACTGGGCTCTTGGGAAATTGGTTCTGCACTTGCGTTGGTATTACCCTGGCACTTTGAAGTACTCGCAGTGCCGTCAGCCGGCAGATAGTTACCTTATTTAGTTGACCAATAACATTGTCATGCGGTATTGTTCCACTGAACATGTGAAGCTGATTCGATGAGGGTAGAGGTCACAGGGGTGAAGGTTTAGATAGGGAAATTGGCAAGACATTGCCAGGCCACTTGGAGCGCTAGTTGAAAGAATATATAGCAATGATTGGTTAGTGTTTTTCGCTTGTTTTCTATACGTCACATCCCGTCTGCATGCGTTTTTCACATGGCGGAAGAGTGAATCATATTGCTTTTGGTTATGTTCATGTGTGATTCGCATTTCAAGATATTTTGTTTTAGCGGACCCAATCGCAACAGTTTCGAGTTTTCTCTATTTCGATTTCCTGGTCTTAGTGGAATACAAGGATGTTTCGCAATATAGAAGTGAACATTTAATTTAAAGTGTCATTCACGTTTATTTGTATGAAATTTGTAGCCTACTGTATTCACATAATACTATTAGAAAAACATGCATTTTTTGTTATGTAATGTAATAATTTATTATGATTTGTTATTTAATGTAATTCTTTTAAAGAATGTTCATTAATATTTTTATACTTTTCTAGAAAGTAAATGGCCATTTAAATGATTTGGCGCGAAGGTTTTGCTCTAATTCCAAATCACCTGATGATACATTGTTTTGTTAAGTGCATTTACATGAAGAATTAATTTTTAAAAAGTGGGTACATTTTTAATATACAAATACGTAATAGATGAAAAACAGAAAATACAAACTAAATGAAAATATACAAAAGGCCATGAAAAGGTGAAAAAATTTAAAATGAAGTCTGTATTCAATATTGTTTAATATAACTTTTATAATGAAGGCAATGATTTATTTATATATTTCTTTGTTTATTCATTTTGATTTCTTTATTCTGCCATTACCATATAATTAGATGATTCTCCTCAGTTATGAGCATTACGAAAATAGATAATTACTATATTGTAGAAAAATTGCAGGAGAGTGTAGCCTATCAATATCCGTTAACTTTCGCGAAGACGAGTGAAATCTACTTTCATCTGCTGCGCTGGGCTGGCGATTTATGTAGTTCGTTGCCACGCCACTTTGAACATTGTTTCCGACATTTAACATTGAGGGTGCACTTCCATCCTTTATTGTTTTGGGGTAGAGGTAACCGCTGATCTGGTTGATGTTGTTCTAGTAGATGCTCTATAATTTGTAGGAATAATGGTTTCTTGGGCGTTGCCTTCTTAGTAAGCGACCTCCATTTCGCCCTCGGCGGGGTACACCTGAGCGAGGGCATCTACAATACACTGGTGAAAGCCAGCGTTGTCGCCTGAAAATGTTGCACTAATTTCTTAGAATATTAGTACCACATGATTAGTAAGCGTTGTTGGGCTAGAACTTTCACTGGACCTCAGAAGACGGGGACGAGGCGAGGCGCAGCCCTGCTCGCAGCGGAACGAGAGCAACGAATTCGATACCATCACAAAACGCCAGCTCACTTTTCTTGCAGAAATATATTTAAAAAGACTTGGCAGTCTCAAAAAATACTAGCTTTCGTACAGGGGGAAAGAAGATTATTTCCTTTTACTCGTGAAGCTAAGAGCTGAGACTCTTGCTTCGACAAATTTAAATCACGATTTCTCGTTAAGATACCCTTGAGACAAATATGTGGTTTACTTGAGCCACAGTCAATCCGGGGGATAATGTGGGTAAAATACCCACTCGGATTTGGAGTACAAAGAATATTCCATAAGTGTCAAATTCCCGAAATTAACGAAGTTTCTTGGTTTTGCGGCGACACGAGAAATGTACGTGTTGCAAGATTGGCGCAACCGTTTTGCGATTTTACATGTTTATAGCAACATGACATTTTTTTAATCAAAATATGCAAAGCTCCTGTTTCTTGCAAAAAATAACTGATGTTACTTAAAATAAATAGGCTAATAATTTAATGATAAACATGACAATTTAAAAAAAAATGTTTTGTATTTTTCCTTTCATATATATTTTCGGTGCGTGAAGGAGGGGGACTCCACCCGGAGTTATCGTCTATATCACGAATATATTCAACTTATCCCTAAGAATAGGATATTATCCTTCAATCTGGAAACATTCTTTAATCCTTCCCATCCCCAAACCGAACGAAAACCCCAGCAACTAGAGACCCATTAGTTTCCTCCCATCATTAGCAAACATTCGAAAAACTCATCCTTGCAAGATTAACCCAGTACTTGAACAAAATAAATCTCATACCTCCCTTTCAGTTCAGCTTCACCAATAAAGTATCCAAAGTGCACCAGCTCTTGTGCATCACTGAATACCTTCATACATCATTCAAAAATCACTCAATAGCAGTACTCATCGATATCACCAAGCCTTCGATCGAGTCTAGCACGAAGGACTAATATATAAATTATCGTCAATTGAAATCCTAGTGTACCCCTTTAAAATCACAAAATGCTTCCTCACAAACATCCTATTGGGAGTACTGCTCTTGTGAGGCGTGGTTCTCTATTACGACTGCAAACGTGCTTTTTCAGTCGTAATAGAGAACCACACTTCAAACCCACGCCCCATAAGAGCAGGACTCCTACAACGATCCCCCTCTCCCCAATGCTATTCAACCTCTACCCAGCGGACATTCCTACCTCCAAATTAAACCAAATATACCAAATTGCAGATGACACTGCATTCTACATATCTAATCCACCATTAAACCTTATAGCAAACGAAATCCAAACATCTTCAATCATTAGAAAGCTGGTCCTCAAAATGGAATCCAATTAAAAATAAATAATAATTTCATTCCATGGATGCCTTAGTATTTAACTACCTTATTATTTGGTCTCCATCTGGAAACCACTGTAAACTGGAAAAGTCACAGACATCAAAGTTCAGCTAGCCAATATTACAATTCTTCGACTGAAACCGCTCATAAATAAAACTACTAATTTGTCTTTACAGAATGTCATAATCTTATATAAACCAATCATCAGACCCCCCTCCTGTACAATGCCTGCCAAATATGGACAAATGCTGCCAAAAGTAACATTCAAAAATTGCGAGTCATTCAAAACAAATTCTTAAGATTAATCACCCAAGCTCCCTGGTTCATCCCCAACATGCAACTTCACACTGAAATAAACATCAAACCAATCTCTCACCATACTGTCAATCTTGCCAATAACTTTTACTCGAATCTGCAATTAATCAACAAAAGTAGAAATCTCAAATTGGGTAAATATACAAAACGTGAAATTTGAATAAAAAACAGATGTACCTTACAAGCATTCTTGCACATTCAGCAATTATATCAGCACCCAATGGAATAAATCAATTGAACCGTTTATTTCAGAAACCCGTCAAATGCCAAAATCTAAAACACGCATTAGCGGCGGATTATAGTTTCAAGAGGACAGACACATAGTTCAGTGCGTATTCACGTGAAAAATATTCATTTATTGACTGCTTTAATAAACAAAAATATTTTGAAATTATATAAATTGGGATACTTTTACTCGATTTTCTCGATGTAAGAAATTTGGCGTTTGACGGGTTTCTCAAATTAACGATTCAATTGAGGTACTCTGCGAGTCCCCTCGTCGGATGTAGGTTAGCGTTATTGGTAAATTCTATTAAGTTGACATTAACCCATCTCGATCAGGTTTTTGTCCCGTTTCCCTAATCCATTGAGAAAATGCTCAGAGTGCCCCTTGCTTTGCTTCTGGATATAAATATAGCTTCACTATACGAACGTTTTGTTGAACTCTCCCTTGCTAATGGTAAGAGTAGAGGTAAGGGCGAGTTGCCATCTTGTTAGCAATGCAGAAAAAGCATACCTGCACTTCGTTTACCGATGCAAATAAGTTTTCTATAACTCGGAAACAAAAATGTTTATTTTTTTCAAATATTGCTAATCTTGCACTTTTTTAAAATATATTTTTATTTATTTCTCTTTAACTTTTACTCATTTTTGAACTATTTATAGTTCAAATGAACGGAAGAGATTCTGGAACTCAAGAAAACGTGCGCAGATGATCTTCTCCCCTAATGCCAAATAGATTTTACTATTTTTTGACTAAATAAATCTAAATAAACTGAACTTTGTAATTTCATCCAGAACAATTTTTTTAAAAATACTAAGCCATGATTTTAATGTAATTGAATGATGCTTTTTCATAGATTCTAACAAAGTATGTCCGAAACCAGTACTTCTTTACAATGGGAAAAAATTTCCTTCGGTTCTGATTGTTCGTGCAGTTAACCTGTAAGAGACATATCAGAACTTTCAACTACTCTCTGATATGGGATATGAAATCAGATATGAGAAATACAAACAGAATAAACGAATCATTCCACGTCAAATCGCATTCTCACAAAACATCACTTTTTTTAGCGCATTGAATTTTTTTATGATTTCTAGAGTTGAAAATAGGTGACACGTATTTTTTTTCTTTTTTTCTAATCCTACCCCTTTCAGAAATACTACCAATTACTTTTTCCGAAGAATCATGCGCGTGCTAATGTTTACAATTTTTGTAACGCATACTGTTTAATACTGAAAAATAAAATGTGATTTAAATATAATTTTTGTTAACTTATTATTTAAGCATTTAAAATATACATTAATTTTCAAAATGTAAATTTTAACCTTAGGTTGACACTTAAATTAATTATGAAAAATACTCAAGACGTTCTACACTATTTTTTGAAAAATATACGAAATTTCAAAGTGGGACAAAGTTAAATAACATTTAAAAAATAGTTTGTTCACCGGAGCACATAGGCAGTCCGGCGTCAGCCGGACTCGCTACTTGGGGCATCAATGACACAACGTATCGTGACGTCCAAACATAGTACAACCCGTGAGATTTATGTCATGCTATGAGTCGCCGAAACACACATAAGGTCTGAAATGGACGTCTTCTGACGAAATGCGAATATTAAGTTCAATAAACTGACACTACTATGTGTCTGCCTGAAACAGAGCAGCTTTCTTTCTCAGATATACTGAGTCAGTTGTGTAAACAGAGGAAACCGCGGAATATGTGCGTTGCTCGGTGAAGTTAGTAACCATAGATAAACTTACAAATTTATCAATACTATTGTTTGCATTTTCTTAATATGAAAATCTATAATTGCAAAAGAAGTGTACGTTTAGGTTATTACTACTAGCATTCTTGAGAAGTTACAAATTAACTGCCGTAAAAAAAGTTATGTTATAGGAAAGAGTTTTCAAAATTCCTTCTGAGAAGTGAAGTTTCTTCCAGAAACTGGGAATCGTCCATACTTCATAATGGTATTGGTAATGGTAATGGCGCAAATATGTTGGGCAGTGAGAATGATGAATAAGCGCACTGCTGGTCTTCGTCACCTTAATGTATTACCTGATTCGAGTAGTAAAGAAACTGACAGAGTAAATTCGTCTTGCGTTTCTTCTGCTGTTTTCAGTCAGCGTTTACCGTCTTCTCCTCTCTTCATCAAACAAAAATAAAATTTGGCGCTATAAATTTTCATTGTCCAGTGTGTTTTTTTAGAAAATTTTTCTTTCTTACTTGAGGCTGTTATTCAGTGACGGCTGGCGAATTAATGTCTTGGCCACTCTGCATCTTTTTGTGCTATACTTGTGAAAAATCACAGGATTTAAAGATAAAACAAAATATTACATGTAGCTTCCGCGGCCAGTCAGGAACTGGGTTGTCCAAGTGACGCCACGTCGCAGGCTGAAGGGCCGACGTTTCGACAGATATATCGCGGTTTTCTTCAAGCCTATAGTACGAACACTAGCCCTGAGGAAGACCGTGATCTGTCGGTCAAAACATCGGCACTTCCGCCTGCGACGCGGTTCACTCGGACAGCCAAGATCAATTTTTTTTCAGGGTGCCTCAAACGCGACACGAGATCAATTCACTATTGCCAGTGTAAACTCATAACACTTCTCAAGTAAGTTTATGGCAGTGTTAACATACATTTTTCGGACGGTATCAATGCCTAGTATTTCAAAACAATGCGATTTTGTGCTTCCACAAAATTGCCTCCAATGTGAGTGCTGAATGGCATTTCTTCGGTTCGTAAAGACTTATGAAAATAGACCATGCGACGTAAGGGGGATGAAGTAAAATGTATCAATTTAATTAATTTTATCATATACCCTTATTCGTACAAATATTCCGTCCATTTGACACTTTTTAATTTGAATTTAATCGTCTGTGATGGTCATATGTACATCTCTGGCACGGAGTGAGATGTGAAGGGATACTTCTGTTTATTGCTCTGTGAAAGTAGATAGATAGATTTATTATTTCTGCAGGTAGGTATAGAACCTGGTGGCAGAACACTACAATTTACATATTACAACTAAGAATAATAATAATACACTGTAATTTTAAAGCATTTTAAGGCAATACTAACAATAATATAACAATAACAATAAAAGCATTACCTATAAACTTTATGACCGTCCCGCACGGAATTTTTAAGTAATAAATACACCACTTCACTCCACTCCACTTCACTTCACTTTACTACACTTGCATTTCACTTCGCTACACTACACTTGCACTGGTCTTCTCTATTGCACTACACTTCACCGCACGTCACGACACTCCAATTCAATTCTACTACTTTAAATATAATTGTACGTTTAACAAACCAATGTATTTAATAGTGATTATCACAATACTAATAATAATAAAAAATCACAATTATAATAAAATTATAACTAAAATAATAACTATTTTAATAAGCCTAACTTATACAAATGTCCTTAGTTAATCTACTTTTAAAACTTTGTACACCTAGAGTAAAGGGTTCCATGGCTGTCGCAGGTAACATATTCCAGTTCGTTATTGATCTATTTGTGAATGAAAATTTTCCAACATCTGTTCTCTGTGGCCTGAATTGAATTTTGTGCTTGTGATTCGCTCTACTAAAGTAAGTGGGTCTATGGAGTCGAATGAAAATATCTTTCCAAGCTGGATAATCGACAGACGCTTTGTACATAGCACAGAGTCTTTTCTTAACCATCCTGATTTCTGGAGACTCCCATTCTACTTTCTTCCTATTGCTGCGGAAAGTAAGTTTACACGCTCTTCTCTGTACTCTATTCAAATATTCCTTTTGTGAATTTCTATAAGGACCCCAACAAATTTCCCCGTATTCCATTAATGGGCGAACTAAAGATAGGTAAGCTAATTCTCTCGCTTTCGCAGTACTCATTTTTAGTATTCGCATGGTAAAATGCAAACACCACCAGGCTTTCCCTACGACAAAGTTAACCTGATTTTCCCAATTTAATTTGCTATCAAATATTAATCCTAGGTACTTACAAGCCAGGACTCTTGGAAATATTTTCCTTGCCTAAACGGTATTGACTTTCACTATATTTGCGGCCCCTACAAAACGTGATGGTTTTGCTTTTTGAACTATATATTACTCAAGCTATTTTTTTCTGCCCAGACATGTAATCTATCTAGATCATCCTGCAAAATATCCTCACCCTACTTTTGATTGACGCATAACTCGCATTATATTCTAACAGTCATCTGTTCAAATAGTCTTAACTGTTGAACATAAAATTGTCTGGCGGGTTTTACAAACGCGAGAATTCAGGAAGCGGTTCAACTTAACGCTTCTTGAGGGATCCCTAAGTAACTCTGCCAGAGTTGAAAAGTTTGCCTGTCCAACTCAGAGATTATCTTTTTTCTATCTCGAAGAAACTCATCAACCCACGGCCACAACTCTGGTGTCAATAGCCCGAATGCATAGTTTATGAAACTAGATTATCCGGTGTGGGGACAACATGAAAATGCCTTGCGCAAAATCTCATTATTAATTGGCATTCACACCTCCACCTATGCATCAACTTCATTGTAGTACTTCCTGAAAGAAAGGATGATACTATCTGACTCCTCGGCAAAGAAAACCATTCTAAAGCGCATTCTGTCCCCTGTAATAGCCATTATTTTTGTTCCTTTTTGTCTGAATGTAGGCTAAGTTATAAGTGTTCCATACATCTTAACATACCAACTGAGGTATAGATTGACCGGTCATAGTAATTTGCTAAAGACAAAATGAATTAAGGAGGCTAGAAAGAATATATTTGTCAAGCAACGCGCGTTGCTCTAATAACTAATAGACTCCAGTAGGAATCATATTCATCAGGTGACAGTAATCAACAGCTCATAGCAAAAAAATTCACATTATTAATACATGTTAGCATTATTTTGGCAACACCTTGCAGATGACATTAAACGAAGAGCATCAAGAACAATCTTTTCTGCTGCACAACTTGGTTTCTATATAATTAAGACTATACCGAGCATCAAAAGTTATCTTCTATATTAATAAAGAACCTGTAACAAGTATATATCTTCAGCATCTCGAAAAAGGTTTTGTTAGATTCCTGATTCCGTAGCAAAGTGCTGTCAATAACCGCCTTGTGTGTTTGCTTCTCGGATAAAATGTGCTAGCTTATAATTAACCTTTTACTCATAGCACGGGCAAACATCCGTTTATTGTTTTTTGACGTAAATAAATAATAAATAAATAAAACGGAATAACGAACACCCGAGAACGTGTCATGCTGGAAGGACGAAGTACAAAACCAACAACAGAAAGCAGTCTTCATGAAAAGTCATCGACACGTACACTAGCACCGCACAATCCAACAGACCCAAGAAAGAAATGTTATTCGCAAAGCAACTACATCAGACGTCTTTTGCTTCAAGAGAAAATCGTCGGTATAATTGAGACACAAAAGGGTTTACATACAAAATTGATAGAAGTACTAAATTGTAACGGATTGTAAACTATCACAGGTATTAGATTTATATCCGCCATATCAAATAACAAATTGGTACATTTTTTTGGCCAACCAAGCCATCACTATTGGATCATTATATAGGTCCAAAGGAAGCTCGTGTTGCGTAAGGCTTTAAAACATGATCTGGCAATGGCACGGAAAGGACAAAAAGCTTAGAAGCTATGCATCTCGTGAAGGTTTTGATGACAGAATGGAAATGACAACCACCGTAGTCCTATTGGAAGATGCTGCCTCAGTTGAGCCAGACAGAAAGAAACCACAAATGCATATTGGGAGGAAGAAAATTCCACGATTCTTAGACTGGGGCTTCCTGAAAGTGGCTTGAAGCACGGAGCAAATGTACAAAAGGGAAGCCTTGACCACTTCAGCAACCAAAAGAAGCATTACGGAAGCAAAGAAGCAATTCAGGTGGCACAAACTTCAATTCTGAAGTTGATTGGAGGATGAAAAAGTAATTTTGTTGTCAGAAGAAATTCTTTATCTTCACTATAGATATAATTAACAGCTGTGAAATATATTGTGTCAGTTTGTGCTGTATATGGGTAATCATCTAAGTTTTCATATCTGTGGTGTGCTGTAAATGGTTAGATGCAGTCATTAAGTTGGCAGGTGAATTTTTTTACTATTTACTTTTTCTTAGATGTTTGCTTTGACCCTAGTTATATTCTGTTGTTAATCGCCCTTAATGACTGGCAATTTGTCTGTGTAATTTTTTGAGGTTCTGCTATATAAGCAAACCGGAATAATATGTGATGTGAATGATCGAAAAAAATGGCATCAGGCTTTGTAGATTTTACGTGAAATGTTTATGTGTGAGCTGTCAAAGATAGGCTAGCGGCTGTTTGTGGAATAATAGGAGAATTTCCATGACTTTTTTTTATGATCAGACTTGTATTTATATAGCTGTAGTTATTTTAACAGTTTAATCATCGTGTATGTGGGCAATAAGTTTAATACTAGGTTCCTATTATTGTTTCCAGAATATTTGTAAAAATTTGTTTAGGTCTGCAAAGGATCAAATAGAGGTAAAAGATTGCTTTCTTAGTAGAATGTAGCACAGCGGCAACAAATATTTCCTACTTTAGTTGCTTTAAATTTTATACAATGTTGTTTCTAGTTGTACTCTCAGATAATATAGTAGTACTTTAATCACCGACAGATTCACAGAACATAATCCAACAATAGAAAATAAGAACTACAAATTACATGTTAGACATGTTAGAAAGGTAACAATCTGAAATGTATGCCCAGTTATACCGCGTGAAGTAATATAAAATGAACAAAACGGCAGAGGTATCCCAATACCAACTGAAATATCCTTTATAAAAGCTGGTACAATTAAACGTGGTTTCTCCAATACAATGTGTTTTAGAAGGCAAATGCCCTAACCATAATTTAACGCTACAATCGTAGTTACCGGCACTAGAAAGAATGATCTGAACGAGCTTTGAAGTCTCAAGGGGGAGGATCTTTTGGGGTATGAGAAATATTTACGTCCAGACGCAGAATTAGGTAAAAACAGTGCGTATATTCTACAGAATATTGGATTAGATTAGATTTATTAATAATTCTGCAATTACGTTTCAGAACTTGGTGGCAGAATACACTAACTTTACATTACTGAACTTAACAACTTTATAAAATCTGCAAACTTTACAAATTAACATGATCATTTCACCGCACAATCTTTCATAGCACTCTACTTCACCGCACTGCGAGCGGTAATGCCTTTCTTGCCTTCATTGCTTCGTAATGCCTGCACAGTCGTTTCCCTCAGTTTCACGTCACTGCACTGCACATAATCAATAGTAATAACGATAATAACATTAATAATAATAATAATAATAATAATAATAATAATACGTAATTACATAGAAGACCGTTACTTACACTGAATTTTATTAAATATATTTATAACACACACATCAACATTCCGGAAACTAATTTATTTTTAAATTTGCTCAGGCTTTGAGGAAAGGGATCGAAGATTGTCACAGACAAACCGTTCCAGTCTCTAATATTTCGATTCGCGAGTGAATATTTCCCAACGTCCGTATTCTCAATTCTTGTCTGAATTTTGTGAATGTGATCTGCTCTGCCGAAATATGTAGGTTTCTCCAATTGACTTTGAATTTCTTTCCTACGCTGGACCTTTTCTAGATTCTTTTGCTGCAAATTCTGTATGGGTCCCAACATACCGCGCCATATTCTAATACAGGCCGCACTTATGATATATATGCTAGTTCTTTGGCTCTCACTGTACTCTTTTTCAGTATCCGCATAACGAAATGTAAATATTTTCAGGCTTTCCCTACAACGAAATTGACTTGACTTTCCCAGCTCATTTTACTGTCTAGCTGTATTCCTAAATATTTGCCAGACGTGACTCGAGGTATCACATTATTGTTCAGTTTGTACGCAGATTCATTGCAACTTCGAACCCTATCAAACGTGATGGACTTGCTCTTTGAACTGTTTATTTCCCTGCCGTTTGTTTCTACCCAGATGTGTAATTTGTCTAAGTCTCGCTGCAAAATATCGTCCTTCACGGAGTTGATAATCCTATAGATTCCGCAGTCATCTGCAAAGAGTCGTACATTTGAAGCTAAATTAGTCGGCGTCAATAATTCATTCATGAAGGCCAGAAACATGAGTGGTCCGATTACACTTCCTTGTGGAATTCCTGACGTGACGTTTCTCGAGGTTGATAAGTTGCTTCCGATTCGGATCTTCTGTTCCCTGTTCCGAAGTAGATCCTTTATCCACGATACAACTCTAGTCTCTATACCCGAATCTATTAATTTCTTTACAAGACGCTCGTGTGGAACAAAACCAAAAGCTTCGGAAAATCTATTACTATCGCGTCGACCCTTTTCCCTTCATCAACTACGTCGGCTAGGTCCTGGAGAAGTGAGACTAGCTGACTTTCGCATGAGAAACCATTTCTAAAACCGTGCTGACCCTGATAAGGTCACTCCCTGCCCTCCCATTTTCCCCGATATATCTTGAAATTATATGTTCCATACGTTTGCATACGTCCGATGCAAGACTTACCGGCCTATAGTTACTAAGTATTGTCTTGTCGCGACTTTTAAAAATAGGTACTACGAGAGCCAACTTCCAATCTTCCGTTACGCAAGCGTTGTTTATTGATACTTTAAATAACCTAATTAAATATGATGGAATAGCCTCTCCACCTAATTTAATGATGTCCGTGGAAATATCATCAGGACCTCGTGATTTTCCTCTTCATTAATTTCATTCTTTTCCGCAAAGTATTTAAATCAATTAAACTACTTCTATCTACCACCGTTGGTATCTGAATACTTCTCAATTTCTGCTTGAAAACCGAGCTGAAATATGCATTAACAGCCTGCGCGTTTTCCCGCTATTGTCCGTTATTGGCAAATTATTACACAAACAACTGGAATCTCGTCTTTACTTCCTTTCCTTTTACGGACGTATTTAAAAAATACCGACCAATTATTACTGCCCTCCGCTTCAAGAATATGTTTCAAATGACGTTCCTCTACCATTTTCTTTTCCTTCCTTAATGCTTTTGAATAATTTCGAAATAAGATCATGATTTTCACTATGGTGTCTGTGGTGACAAAAAGTACTGTTCACACCCTTTAAAATTGTTATTATTTACTCCTCGTTCGAGTATTACTTCCTAATTCACTACTTTGTTACAACAAATACCCATGCACGGTAAGTATTGCTTGGCCAACACCATTTAAACAACAAATATTAACTCCCTATGACTGAGGAGTGCAACAAAATTATATCCCCTTTCTACGCAGAATCTTAGGTTTTAAGCAGAATACGTTATTAAATTGCTTACATACTACAGTTATTTACATTTAAATTTTCCTCGTCAAGATTGCACAAAATTAAGGAACAAAGATAAACATCGTAAAGTCTATCTCTTAACATTTTATATTAGAACGGACTGTATTACCGGCGTACGAGAATCTTTCATTATGCAAATTTACAGTCACAGCCTTTCTACTGCTATGTTAACGTTCACGTCTCTGTCGATTCCCAATCGTATTACAAAATTTCTTTTACGTCTGACGGGCGTTTAATACGCAGCTTGCAAACAGTTCAGCGGTGCCGTCGTATGACCTTGGCCCAATTTTGGCTGAACCGTAGCCTCGTTCCCTCGCAGACCAGCCGTCCGCGAAGTCGATCGAAATGCCGTCTTCTTTCTCTCCTGCCACCAGATCCTCGTTCAATCTTCTTTCGTCTTGCCTCTTGACCACACCCGGCACCGGAATCCTCTCCTCTGTTTCTTTCTTCGCGCTCTTCCTATGCGGTACGCCGACGCGTATTCCAAAGTCCTCACGTGTGTTTTCTAACGGCGTATCGGTTTTCTGGCGTTCTTTAAAACCCTTCTTAATTGTGTAGCTAACTGCCAGTCCTACTGACGCCTCTCAACAGCTCACAGTTCTTAATTGATCTCTATTCCCCCTCGTATTAGCTACTTGACTACTTTCCAGTCTTTATGCAATATTACACTTCACAGTTGAGAAGGCTGAATCTTCCACTATCTTACTAATCTTTCGCCTGAACAATCACTTCGTACCGTACTTTCTACAAAATTGCATCTCACAATCATCACATCTAGCTCTCTACGCACGTCCGAACTCTTCGACGTCTCTTTTCAAAATGCTGCTCCCTCTAACTACTACCACTCTGACTGACCGCACTGGACCTGTCACCGCGGCGTCTCGTACAAAAGAAGTTCTTACTAGCGCTGTTGTCGACTCCTCCCTTCGCTCACCGCACTGCGTCTCGTACAGAAAAGGGGCCGATCAGTCAGCTGCTCCGCTATTTATAAGTAGCGTGGCGTCACGACGAACCCTTCAACGTTTTACCGTGAACTGGAAGTTCGCCGTCGTCGCGCCGCAGGCAGCAACTAACACAGAGCGTAGTTCCGTTAGTACTTTATTCGGTTCGCCTGTGCTCCGGCGATCTCTGGATTCTCCAACGCTGTGTTGGTATTGTGGGGTTTCCGAGCTTGTCTCAAACTACCCACCTCCACCATCATATACTATGATAACATATCATACAGGATATTATTCCCTACAGACAACATGTTTTAGCTGTAATGTATCATCATGTTTCAGCTGCAAAGACAATGATCATGTTGCAAAGATCATGATCATGTTCATGATCAAGAATGATCATGTTGTCCACTGAAGCTCCTAAATAATAATGAAACTGAAGAACTTAACACACACTATGTAACCAATAATTTACGGTTGATAACACATATTATCACATCAATTAGAAAATGAACATGAAGCTCCTTTATTCAATAACCAACAGTTCCCAACTCTTCAGAAGAGAGCCCATCCAAGTGATACATCATCACACGAATCACACATTTTAATGAATGCAGACAGAACTGAACACCAAAAAGCTCAACCAAAAAAGAAGAAAGCAGACAAAAATGAACCACTTAAATGTAGGACATCTCACAAAACAGAGAAGTAGAAGAACAAATTGCACTAATCAAAGCACCATAGATAATAAAGATAAATTTCCATTAAAATATCAACAATTTGTATTATTTTTCGATAATAATTTTAGTGCCAAGGATGTCTCAATTGTAGCAAAAGAATTCACCAATAACCTTCAAGCTAAAGTATTAATAATTAAGGAAACTTACAATCTTCTTACAGACAGAGCAACTAAAATAGATTCACTAGAATAATAAGCAGACTCAACAAAGTAATTCTAACAGAAGATACAGGTACTGACAGATAAACCAGTGTAAAGAATATTAGTATGTAGTCTAATAAGCCATCTTCTTTTCCATTTTATCACATAAATAATAAATACAAATTCAAACAATATTTTGTATATAATTCAATGGAACAATAATGGACAATATTAAAATCAAATGATCTTCATCAGAACTTCAATAACCTACCAGAAACTCTCCTATATAGAAGAACTATCACAAACAATTTGTCACCCAGTTCCACCATGGAAGGAACTCAAAATTATTATTGATGACCACATTCTAAATGAAACGTATGGAAAAGACAACACTCCTAACATTGTGTACATCAACTACTCTCACATATATACAGATGGATCAGTGATAGATGGAAAAGGTTGTGCCATAATCTATGAAGACCAAGAACTCTTCAAATTGTCAGATTCGTTTTCAATATTTTCCTGTGAATCCTTCGCTACAGATAAAGCCGTAGAACCAATCATCAATTCGGAAGTAAACAGAGGCATAATTTTTACTGATGCGTTAAAGAAGCATGGGAACAAAGACTCAAAAATACAAATAATACAAAGAAAACTACATGTAATAGAACGTAGTATCAAAATATTCTTGGCATGGGTCCCGGCTCATAAATGGATATTACGAAATGAGAAAGCAAAAAGAAAAAAGGGCTATAAACCAATGCATCTGGTAAAAATGGAACAGAATCTGGGAAAACTCAAGGACAAAACTACACTTTGTCCTTAACAATGTGTGGGAATATCAACCATGCATCAAGAACAGGAAGTTTCAATGTATTTTGACCAGATGAAGAATAGGTTACTCGTACTTTTTTTAGATAAGATTTATTAATAATTCTGCAATTAAGTTTGAGAACTTGGTGGCAGAATACACTAACTTAACAATACGTAACTTAACAACTTTACAAAATTTACAAACTTTACAAATTAACATGAACATTTCACCGTGTAATCTTTCATAGCACTCCACTTCACCACATTTCACTTCACCGCACTGCGAAACACTGAGCTGTAGTGTTCTTACACACTCGTTTCCCTCAGTTTCACAACGCCACTGCACTGCACATAAATAATAATGATAATGATGATGGTAATGGTCATGGTAATGGCAATGGTGATGGTAATGACGGTAATGATGGTAATAACGATAATGATAATAAAGATAATGATAAAAATAATGATAACTGACACACTATCATACTACACTTACAAGTATGAAAGAACTGGATTGTCCGAGAACATCAAGAACTGTTTGGTCGATATTCAAAGTGTGCGCGATGTTATTAACTTTTTAAAATGAATTGCTGTACTTAACTGTATAAGAAATAGTTGTACATCAATTTTGACAGTTAAATGTAAGTAAAGTCGCTAATGACCCAGCTGTCAATGCGACTATAAATAAACGAAAAAAAGAACACGTGGGTTTCTCACACGAGAAACATCCCACGGGTATGTGAAGAAAAACTTAACGAAGGAATTTGTAGGACGTAAATTAGAAAACGAACGGCTGATGAACATTTTGTTGATTTGTTCAGTGTTGTTGAAAAAAGGCACGGCTGTCTTTCACAAGCTTCTGTAAAATCTTCTTAGGCAGTCACAAGGTAGAGAACTATCGCGAAATTGAACATGAACTATTGAAATCATACCACCGTATGGGATGTAACGAGTCATTTAAACTACATTTTTTGAATGATCTGTGAAAAAACTTGAACTTCTTCTCGTCTAACCTCGGCACCGTAAGTGACGAACAAGGCCAACGGTTCCACTAGGACTATTCTCAAATGGAAAAGCATTATCCATCCAATTGGAATAACGCAGTGTTGTCCGACTTCTGTCGGACGTTTCGAAGAGACAGCCCTGAAGCAAAGTATTATCAGAAATCTAAACGGAAATATTTCTATTAGGTATGTTTCTTCACTTCTCTTAACACTCATTCTATTGTATCTTTAACTGTCTGCATTTGGATATTAGCTTCTAGAAAAAGAGTAAGCGAGCTTTGTTATTATTACAAAAACATTTCTAGACCTGTGTAATCAATGAAATGTTATATTTTTTAGATTTTTAGATTTATTTAGTCAGAAAGCAGTAAAGATGTATCTGACGTATGGGTGAAATGATCAGCGCACCATTTTTGTATTTATTTTCTTCGTGTTCGGCCGTGTGGCATTTCAAGGGCTTGGGTATAATAGATTATTCATTGTTAGACACGTCCATCCTTGGCATTTTGAACTTGGCATCGCTGTTCCGTCTAAGGTGTTCGTTTGGGATGCGCTTGGTTTTGTGTGGATTTAACATTTGCATGCTTTAATATTAGGCTAAATGTTTGACTTTGTTTTATCACGAACGTACGGGGGCAGAAACGTATCTTTTGGGAATTTGGATTTGATGCGGCAAGGGTGCACAGCATTACGTCCTAGGTTAAATTTATTTGTTAAGTCAGAAATGTTCAGTGTACTATAAAATAATTTCGAAATTGTGGAGATGTGATCTTTGATTAGATAATCCCTTCCCAACATTTTAACTATTAGTAGTTGAAGGATAGTAAAAGTTAAAGATAAATAAAAGTAATATTTTAAAAAGTGCGAAATTATGTGCATTATTTAAAAAAAACAGACATTTTCGTTCCCGAATTATAGAAAATTTATTAGCAACGGTAAACGAACTGCAGATTTTATTTTTCTGCATTGCTAACAAAATAGTAACTCGCCCTAACTACAAGCAACTACAACTACAAGCTACTCCTACAACTACAAGCAAAAATAGTTCAACAAAACGTGCGCATTTTGAAGCTACATCTACGTCCAGAAGTAAAACAAGGAGCGATCTCCGGATTTGCTGAATGGATCAGGGAAACTAGACAAAAGCTTTTTCGAGATGGGAGTCATTGACCCGGAAGTTGAAGTACATTATTTAGTACAAACATATTATTTTTTTAAACGTTATACAAGTGTGAACTATTTTAACAAAACTGTGATACATTGAATTAAACATTGTTTTCTTCTTGATTAGATTATCGGTATATTCTCTAATGGTTTAGAAACAGTTATGCAGCAGAAAAATTTTACATTTAACTTAAATTTGTGTACAGACGTCAATTGTTTAATCTCATCTTTCAACTATTTATAGTTAAAATGACGGGAAGGGATTCTGGAACTCAAGGAAACGTGCGCGTATAATCATCTCCCCTATACGTCTCATACAGTTTTTCCTGTTTTTTTTTGATTAAATAAATTTAAATCTAAATCATCTGCCAATGCATTGTAAAGTAACATACATGTATTGTATGTGGAGTTCTAGTAGTGAGCTGTAGCAAACACTTTATGAACGATATTTATTCGACGTGTGTTGTAATTATAAATATCAGTATTGCATCAAAATATGTTCCCACCTTTAAGCAAGTCAGTTTTGTCAAATATTACAGATTTGTATATAAATAGGCAAGGTAATGGTAAAATTCCAAACTCAAAAAAAATTTCTTTTGCAATCTAAAGGCCTGGGTACTACATGATGAGCTCTCCTAGAGTATTATGCCGTTTCTCAGGAGGGAATACACATTTGCAAAATAAATGCAACGAGCTGAACATGAAAACTGACAGAATTTGAAAGAATTCTGAATGTGTAACATAATGAACTTAATGTAGTGTTTAATTCCGTTATATGTATATTTTATTTGAAATTGGTCTGTAATTTTAAATTTCATTTTTGCTACCTTTTTTTAAAAAAGTGACTTAATTTTTGCTGTTTTGAAAATATTCGGAAATATTCCTATGCATTAAGAAGTATTGAAAATGTGAGTTAATGGAAATGTAAAGGCAGGTACACAAGTTTTAAATAAAGAATCCGGAAATGCATTCACACCAGATGTATATTTATTTTTTACTTTACTGACTATTGTCAGGATTTCGTTAGATGTTTCGGAAATCAACATCGTGTCGAAAGTGTTTTGGGAAAGGAATGATTATTAATTGTCGCGTTGAATTTTGTGGTTTTCGTCCCTTCGGGGCGGGAGTTCAGTCGCAATTCTAGAAAAGCGTTGGTTGAAAAGACTTGCCACTATTTCCGTATTACTTGCTTCTATCCTTTATATACACTATCCTTTAAAACGTTTCAGTGAAAAAGAGTATTCATTTCATGGTTGGCAAATTTCTAACTTTAAATTTACTGGTAAATTTCTTACGTTGATCTGCACTCGTCTTGGCAAGGTGTTCAACGCGCTTTTAATATTAAGGAAAGCTACTCACATCCGTCGCGTTTTCTCGCAACAAGACACTCACAGTTCAACAAGTTCAGCACAACTTGGGGCGCATTTACGCGCAAAATTCCCTGCGTTCTAAAACTAAAAAAAATAAACTTTTCGAATTGAGAAATTTGGAAATGGCTGAGTCTTTATCATGGGAAACGCGAATTCCTGCACTCGAAATTCTGAGCCGTAAAATCTCTATTGTATTCACGGGGATGCTATACTTTATCCAGTTCAGGGTTATTCGTTATTTTTTCAATCTACTAATTACTTCCTGCGAGACACAATTGTTATTCCAAATGGACATTATTGAGCATATCAGGGACGCCTTTCAACATGCGGTTTGGAAGAGATCTCCACCTCCTCGTACTCTGACGAGTTTATGGACAGCCCTGCGGGATTCCTGGGGTCAATTACCTCCATCAATACTTCAGACCAGTGGCGGCTGCGGCAAGGAGGCTCTAGGGACACTGCCCCCCCCCCCACCTACTGAGACCAGTATTTCTTCTCTTGCGCAGTCTAAAATCACCTCTGTGGTAGGGTTGTGGTATGGTAGGGTTGTTTTCGAATCGAACACATCTTTAGCTTTCATACTCCCGCTTGTTCCGTAGAACGATTTTCATTGGCTGCGGACACTCGCTTCTGTTTCCTAAACGCAGTGTTGTTACGGAATTTAAGACATAGAAATCGCTGCCAATGAGTGTTGAAATGGCAACATGGGTTCGGCAAATGGCGTCTTATGACGGCCGCCGCTCAGCAGCCTGACAGGGGAGGTAGCAACCTCTTTGCCCGGCGCTATCTATTGAACGATTTTTAAATTTACAATATTCCTTTCGCTTGATTTTCGTCCAGGCCAGTGCTATCTGCTGGTATTCTGTTTAACTGATCTCCCTTTTCGCAACGATTCAGCGCAGTAGTGTGCAATCGGCATGGTCGGCATCATCTTTCAGATCCGTAGACAAACTATGTGAATGCTGTATTCCGATCTTTGCGTCCAGTTCGTATTGTGCATTGAGATTGAGAATGGTTTCCAATTCTGTAACATGCCTGAAAACTGTCAATGTGGTATTGATACAAGGCTGTGCATGAAGAGAATTATGCCTCCTCGGCCTGAAATTAAAAAAAATACAATCTGATAGAAATTGCAATCGTTCTTTTGTACGGAAATTTCAAAGGGGGAAATGGCCATCTTAATTTTAGGGTGAATTTTGCCTTGTGTTCTCTCTTTCATTGTAAAACGTTCCAACACTATCAAGAAAATTTCCCCCTACAAAAAGTTGATCGCGTTTCACAGTACTCTCCGTTCATGAGCTAGCAGACTGAAATACGAGCTGGATGTGTTATTTAAAATAATCTGAGAGTGCTTTTTCACTTTGAAAAGATTATAGACATTTTTAAGAAATATGTCGGAAGAGAGATTGAATGCACGTAGTATATTTTCCTTACAAAGAGTTTTTTTACGAGACTCATTTAATTTTGAAGAATTAGTAATAGATTTACAGAATGTAACAACAGAAGACTGAATTTAATTTATAGATCATGTGTTTAGTCTGTCTTCCGGGGATATAATTCGATTGTAAATATTACTTATGTGACTTAAACAATCCAAATATAACAATTTTTCAAATACCTAACATTGTTTGATCCTCTAACTTTGTGTGCCCTCCCTGTTACCTAATCCCAGAGCCGCCATTGCTTCAGACATCAGTCGAGTCCATGCCACGTCGTGCAGCACTTCTGCATGTATGCGAGGGCCCTACACGATATGAGGCAGATGTACCAGTTGTGTTGGCTCTTCAGTGTATATTAAGTACAGAGTAGCAGAAAAAAACCTTCCTTGGAGGACACCAGATTTAATAGGAAAAATATTATTCTTGACATTTGGCTTGAAAGTATCCATCAGAGAGATATGATTTCAACAGGAAATAAAATTCACAAGGTGAAACGGATTTTATTTTATATATAATTCCATTGTGCCATACTACGTCAAAATCTTTATATACGTATGGTAAAACGGCTGAAAAGTAGCGTTTTGTTTCGAAGTCTCTTCGTGCCAATTCGATGTCAATGACTTGATGGTCTTGCTGAACATCTGAATGATTTCTCTGGCTTCAAACTGTTGGTCTTAAATATTCTAGAGAAGCAGGGGTTTTACAGAGGCTTTTGACGAGACTGGCAGCAGGCATTGTGAACGGTAAGATGCAGTCTCATTTGAGGATATCCCAGGTTTTAGTATGACTACTAAAACACTATGACTACTACAACTATGAGCTACTTTCCATTGGTTAGGGAAATGGTTGCTTCGAAGGATAGCGTTGAAGAGAGGGACAATGAAGTCAAATCTCTTTTGTTCATGGAGATAGGATTTTAAACTTCATTTTCACTGAATTCTTAATTATAAATTAATAAATTTGGTCAGTGTCAAATTAAATTTTGTTGCGTTCAATTTCACTGTTCGATGTTACTAACCTAGCTTTAAATCGTCGATAATTAAAAACATCACCGATTTTTGATCGATGAATAATTAATATCGATGCTTTAATTTTGAACATCAATGTGCGAAAATATCGATGATCTGATATCTGTGACAATTCACTACTCCCTACGTAAAGTACGTGACAAAAATATATGAAAAGAGCACTGCAATACGTTGATGTTATGAGTGAATAATATAAATCTTTGAACCTAAACTGTTATTAACCTTTCAAAATTTAATAATTTATTTTCTTGCTAATTTGCGATAAACATTAACTTCAAGAATAATTCCGTACGGCTTGTAAAACGAAATTTTACACTGAGGAGCTCTAAGGCATGATTTATGAGAAGCCTTCATGCGGAACAGTGGTCTAAAATATTTTTCCACTTTATTCCATAAGGAAATAAATTTAAAATATTGGACCGATTAATGTTTGATGGGAGTCATTTTATGGAATGTGGTGGCAAACCATTCGCTCGAATTGTCCAAATTGTTCTTCAAACTAATAGCGAACAATTGTGGCTCGGTGACACGGTGTATTACCATCCATAAGAATTCCATTATTGTTGTTTGGGAACACGAAGTCTATGAATGGCTGAAAATGGCCTCCACGTAACTGAACACAACCATTTCCAATCAATAATCGGTTCATTTGGACAGTATGATACACTTCATTCGATGTAAAAACAGCCCACGACATTAAACAGCCAACACAAGTTTACAAACTGCCTTGTTGACAACTTAGGTCCATGGCGCCACACTCACCGTTCTATCAGTTCTTCCCTGGAGAAATCGGGAGTCATCTGACTAAGCCACGGTTTTCCAGTAGTCTAGGGTCCAATCAATATACTCTTAGACCTACGACTCAGCAGAGGCGTTACAGACAATGTTGTGCTGTTAGCAAATGTACTTTAGCCCATTATAAGCAACGTTTGTATGAAGCATCGCAGAGCCGCCGCAGGCACTGGGTCTCCTGCCCCCGGAGCGCGAGCCGTTGGCAGGCCATGTTGCAGGCGCACCCTCACCTGCCACACCTACCCTACCTGCTCATGCTAGTTATGTTAATAAGTTATCATAGAGGTTTCCCTTTTCCTATTTTGACAAACAATACACAAGTTTTCGAAAAATGGTTTATTGTTTCTACAGTTCAGGATTTATTCTTTTATTTTTAATCTGAATTTTTTTAAATGCTTAATTTAACATTTTGCAAAGTTCTCTCCCATATATTTATATTGTAATGGAACGGTCGCACATTGCGGATGACGACACGAGCCATATATTTATTTTATTTAATTAAGATCCGCGCCCCGTTAAGAGCAGCCGGAAATGCCGTTTCCTGCTGAACCGGGGAGCGCCGATTAGTGCGCCGAGGGAAAGGACGAAAGCGCCTCCTTTGTTCAGAACAATCCCACGCTGGGCGCACCCCTTATGACGTGTGGGGAAGTACGCCACCCACACCCTCTTAACCGAGCAACGGAATTACCCACTCCTATTTCTGAGAATTTAGGTGATGTAAGTTACTTCGGGGGAAGTTACCGGGGGCGGCTTCGCCGCTGGCGCCGTGATAGGCGGAAGGACTACGGGTGGCGCGACGACTAATAAAAGTAGACCACGCGGGGGAAGAATCACGTGGTACGCGAGCCGTTCTGAGGGACAGCGGATGAGAGGAACTTCCACTTGTGTCGGAGGTAGTGAGGAGGACACCTGGATCGGAGGCAGCCGTGATATGACTTGTTTGTGAGGTAGCCGCGAGGACACTTGCTTTTGAGGCAGTAGCGAGGCTACATAATTCGTGCCTAATCGCCCCGAATGCCACGCCGCCTCGCAGCCTGACTCGTGTGACGACAGCTGGACGATGGGACAGGACACAACTTGTGAGTGCCTGACCGAGAGTGCCATGTGAGTCTGAGCCGGGGACGTGAAAAACTATACCGCGAAGTGATCCATCATCGCCCGGGCGCGTTCCCGCCCGGACCGAGCACGCTGAGAAGCCGCCGGTCGACGCCCGCCGCTGGCCTAATCCGGGGCCGCCGCCGTGAGCGCCAAGGGGCCGCCACAAAGGGACCTGGGGCAAGCTGACCGTCGACGCTCGCCGCCAGACCTGCCGGGCGCTGGGATGCCCGAACGCCGCACCTGTGAGCTGGATCATGACTACCCGGGAGGGCAAAGACACCGGAGCTAAGATGAACTCTGGCCATACCGGCCGTTAATAAGTTAAGATTAGCTGTAAGTTTATTCATGTTACTGGGCTTCACCCAAACCCTGTACTAAAGTGATTAAAGTAGTTTTATGAAAATGCCTACGTCTTTCTCTCACGTAGTTAGGCAATCATGCATGCCTCCCTCTAGGGAGTCAGCCGGGCAAAGCTGAATCGCCGAAGGAATCAGGTAATCGGGTGAGTCGGTGGTTACAATAAATTATGTACTCGCTATATATTTTTACTTACACTCCGCTTTTCCATAATTTATTCTTCTCTGATCGCTGTGAACATTTTACTTTTAATTCTTTTATCCTAATCAATATACTGAAAATTGTTATTTTTTATTTTCAGAGAAATAATTATTCGTTCACATCTGATGATGCGGTAAAATATGGCCAAAAAAAGAAAAAGGAAAAGCAGCGTCTAAAACGACAAAAAAGAAACACAAATGTTTGGTAGGAATGGAATAAAAATATAAATTTGTTTAAACAGTATTTTATTTTACCAGTGCCTGAAAGATAAGATTCACGAGCACGTCAGCGCGAGTGTATAATACCAAACGAGCACGTAATGGTCTTTACTCTATGTGTAATATACACATTTTTTTTGTAAACCAGCATTATAAGCGACCTATTAGGTTGCAAGAAATAGTTAGGCATTTTACGGCACAAATTATGACGGATTATAATCTTACGGCACGAACGATTGCGTCATCACCCATTCAGTTAGTGAGGGAATTGTGGGGTGGTAGCGGTAAACGTAACAGCCGACTGCAGTTTTCTCGCACAATGTCAAATCTCCGAGACGTCACAAGAAAGTTGTTTCGCTAATAAAGTTTATATCTCTTACAAATTTATAATGCTATTATACAAAAAATATCGTATGCAACTCGATTGTAATGTTTCTTTATTGCGTCGTTTCCTACATTATTTCAGTAGTATACATACCTTTTGCGTGTCTCTCACACGCAACCGACCTTTATAAATCATGTCTCCAAAGAAAAATAATTTCACGAAGACGGGACAAATTGCACTTTGGCATTAAAAATATGAAGGATTTGTTAAAAAACGCATCTATATATTCAAATGCAACCCACAGTACTCAGTCATCTATATCTTTAAACAAGTATAATTTTATGGCCGCAAAGAAATGTTTTCACGCCGTAATTTACAGGATGAGAGATTCTTGATATGACTGTCAAAGAATATTGAATAATTACTTCAAATATTGAGGAAATGTTTTAAATTGTTCCAAGAAATTTCTCGAAAATATTGAATAAATCTTTATTGAAAACTTCTTTCCAACATCGACAGCAATGCTTTTTATTTTTATTTCATATTGTGTTAGCATATTGAAAGTTACCTTCATACATTTTTAAACAAAGTAAGTTCCGTTAGCAAATATCCCTCTTAGAATGGAAGTAGGAGGATACGGAAGAGGATAACCTGCAAGAGCTTGAACGGCTATGCGGAGGAAGAGAAAATATGTGCTACGACACAACACAAAGGACAAATGTTTTAAATTAACTAAAGTAAAATAGTTTGAAATAAGTGAACAACAAAAATCAAAACGGGTTAGCCTACAATACAATGTGAATTAAATAATTAATTAATTAAAAACAGCAACCGAAGTTAAAGTAATAGAAAGAGCAGCGCAAGTCACTCGACAACTGCCAAAATATTCAATGCGTAAACAACGTTTGAGCTACATTCCCATGTACTAAAATGGTATTTATTACTCAAACGTGAAAATGTCAGTTTTGTTATTATTGGGCTCGAAATTGCTTTTCTTGAGGTTCGTAAGAACCCAGAAAATAATCCAATACTTTTAGTATGCAAATAATGTTTCAATTTTCGCAGCCTCTGCAAGCAGGTGCCATGCACCTCCTGATCCTCATAAATCCAGGAATGTTGAACAATATCGCAAAGAGTATGGTTGTTACATACCCGAACCTGTATTTTGGAAAACATTACTTATCTTTCGCAAGAGTAAACATATTTTCTAATATTTTTCTTACTATCAAGACAAGAGATAAGCTAACTGTCAAGGAAAATCGAATAATTACTTGAAATGTTGTTTCTAAGGAACTGTGTTTCTCTATAACTCTAAATTAACCTTTATTGAAAATTTGTTTCCAACATCAATTGCATTGTTTTTATGTTTAAGTTACATTAATCTCTTTTTTAACAAAAAACACGTTTCATTAACAACTTTTCTTCTTAACGGAAAGGAAAAGGAAATGGAGAGGGAAAGGGCGAGCATTAACATGCGAGAGTTGTCACACGCGGACGCTAGTTTGTACAAATTAGACTACTCACCGAATTGCCTGCAACACTGCTGGAGACTTCGTCTCAGAATGTCAAAAATTTTAAAATTAGATTAAATAAATTGTAATTTTTTTAGAATATGTCAACATCAATTTTTTAAATTATTATTGTCATTTTATGGCAGATTTAGCATGGTAGGTTTAATATACTAATATTGTAAAATTGTTTTAAGTAATATGCAAGTATTGCAATGTTCCCTTGATTGTTTGTGTTGTGTATTTGTAGTAACTACTTAGAAATATTATATGTATCCCTAAGTAACCAGATAAATACTCTATTCTATTCTAACGTTGCTCGTTTTCAATTGTGTACAAACGTGTACTCTTGCAATAAACCTGATTATAAAATAATTGCATAAACTACTATTATCTTATTCGATCACCTTAGCCACATTTTGAGCTCTTCTACGAGTAGACGTAACGATAAATAGTATTATATTGATTTTGGCAGTACATTGGAGGCTTTGGAAGTTATAATTGAGTTGACAATCGCTGTCCATTGCGAGAAATGGAAGCTATTCAGGAACGTCTTAAATGTGAAGCTGCGAAAATTGTGGAAAATACACTACGCAGAAAATCAAGATATATACATGGTATCCGAGGAGGATACGTGGAAACTTCGAAAACAAGCTCTTAAGTCAATTTTAATCATATTATATTTTCCAATAAACTCCTAATGGAAGAGACGCAATAAGTACTCAAATTATTGTTTGTAGAAATATTCTCTTCAAAGATTAACATTGCAGAAACATGTAAATTGTAAACTATATACAAAATAAATTAATATATTATATAATTTTTAATTTTGTGATAATTTGTACCTGGGGCTGAGCGCGGACCGAGCGGCGGCGAAGCGGGCGAAAAGGCGGGCCGGAGCGGTGGCGGACGCGTGGGTCGAGCGGGGCGAGCGGGCGAGCAACTGCCCCGCGCGGGCGACCGAAGCGGGGGCTGACCGTCGTGGGGAGCGGCGACGGTCCCTGCCTGCGGTTGCGTCCTGCCTCAGTCGCTCCTGACCGTCGCGTCGCGCGGCTAACAAATTAAGCCTGCGCGGCTTGCGCGAGTGGTGGGCGGGGCGGGCGTGGCGGTGGAGGCGTGCGTGATCGCTAATAGCCGCCACGTAGCGTCTCGCTATCGCCCGCCGCCCCCGGGCCAAGGGCCAAGGGCTAAGGTCCACACTTCCTGACGGGGAGCTCGCGGAGCGCACAGCGCAGCGCGCGATGGAGGCCAAACACCATCACTTGCTTTTAACACGCGTTCATCGATTTCAAAAGCAACTTTCAATACTTGTTTAATCATTAATACGACTTGTATATCATTTTATAATTGATTTATATGCATAATCGACTTGTGTGTACTTTAATACGACTGATAAATCAGCGTCTATCGTCAACCGATTGTAACAAAAAGTAATAGTTTTAAACGGGAAAACTGTGTGGGGGCAATTCTGCTACCATTCTGCTCATCGATAGTTTTCCATAGTTTCGGCGATCAATAGGGAATGATAGGACTGACGGGCCATGAGCGATCGTTCCTTCCTCAGCCCTGTGCACACGTTTCTCCTTCGTCGCACAACCAACTACCACGGACGTCGGAAGACGCGGCAGAAGTTACATCTTGTCCTCTCTTCGCCAGATTGTACCGAAGCGGATATATATATCTTGTGGCGTTACCAAATAATATTATTATAATTTTATATCGAAATAGCTTCCATCACAGGTAAGTAGGTCGCGGGACTTTTGTTGAAAAGAACCCTATCGACCGCCCGGCCGCGCCCGCACATTGACAGCTGCCGGACCGACCGCTGAGGAGGGTGTCGCTTAGTAGCGGACACATTTATTGCCCAAACAAACCATTTCAGGTTTTCAAATTGGTTTTGTATTAACATTCACAGTAAACAAAGGATATACAATATCATACGGCCTGTACGCAAAGAAATATGCAATTGCCTGATGTTGATATAACACATTTTCTCAGAAAACTCCTAAATAAAATATCAATAAAATGAATTGAATGAATGAATTGAAAATGAAATGAAATTATGTTCCTTATGTTAGTCAGTCGCGTGCGAACGCCTCTCTTAGCTGCGAGAAGCGAAAGGTGTGGACCTCTCTTTGCATGGCTGCGCATCCGACGTGTTCCGCAGCTTTGTGCAGCAGCTGGGGCCACCTTCCTTGTGATAGGAGGGGTGGAGCCAAACCTGGGCCCGCTGTGCATGCTACTGCGGAGACGTGCTCTAAATGCGATAGGAGTGACCGGAGAATACGGAGATTGGGCGCAGATCTGGCTGAGACTCTTCACACATATTGCAACGAGCCATACAGACTCGTCGCTCAGCGCGGCCCTAGCGTCACGCTGAATCAGCATATTTCTAGGCAAAGAGTGCATCTTTGCACATTCGCCACGCGCAGCTGCGTGCGCGCCGCGAACCGAGAAGTCCACAGCCAGCGTCCGTCCCCGAAAGGCACCATTCCATCCCTTTGCGTAGCGGTAGGTGATTGACAACCAAAACGTACATTAAGAGGCGAGAGCAGCCCACTATAAATCACATGCCTCCAAAGAAGACTAGCCCATGGAAAGCTTCGCGACGTGATAGGTCGGGCACTTTTCGAGAGGGGTGGGAACGGGAAATCGCAGGAGCACAAGGCGTAGAAGGACTGACACTGAGAAAAAGACTGTTGAGGCGACCGGTTGGCTCAGGAAGCTCCCTTCGTGATTCCACGGCGATTACAGCCATACGGAAACTGTCGATAGTCTTCAGCTATTATCTTCCCGCATCAATCATCAGGCATCAAAAGGCATTCCGGATGCCGGGCTAGAACGGTTGCGTACACCCCCAATATACACGAGAGGGTGTGCAGCCTAAATATTCGGCTGCCAAACATAGTACGCGGTCCAGGCGACGTATGACGACCTGTGATCCGCTCATCGAAAGTTGCTGTTCTAATCCAGCGAACGGCCGTGGATGATCTCCTGCCCAGCCAGGCGACGTGTTCCTGCCGACTAGAGGAGATGTCCATGGTTCTCCAACGGGTCATCTGCTGCCACCGGCCTTCATCTGACGTGTAATCCTTCGGAGTGAAGTATCAGAAATTCATTCATCCATTCCCGTAAACGTTCACGTTCATCTAGTTAACTGCCAGAGTAAAGCCATAAAGGGAATATTATGTAAAAGAGGACTTACTATAGCAATAAACGTGTCCCCACCATTTTGGTCGGGTGGCCACACAAGAAAATGTGAATTATTTAATAGCTAGTAAGCAAATGCAATCCATTCGACCCAGGGCGCTCATCCCTGCAGATGTCTCATGGTCGACACCCAGATCACAGGTAGGCATACGCTTGGCGCCCTGCTTAACAAATTTAGCGCGTGCTCCTGATGTCTGGAAACAATACAGCCCCTTCAATCTGTCGCACCTTTAGTGTGACGGCAGCCCCTCCCCTATGATAGTGTGACTCACAACGGCACGGCAAAAAAATTTGTCACGTGGTCCATTACAATATATTGGAGAACAGACGCTAAATATTAAGGAGTTGGAAGATGATGTTAAAGGTAAGGAAGGGAGGGTTGCCCCACGCGAATTAGAGGCGAGAAATGTGCAGCCGAGAGACTTCAGTCAGATACTCCGTATACCGGAGAAGTTAAGATGTGCCACATTAGAAGGCCTAAATAGAGGAGGACTACGACGACGAGGATGATGACGAGGAGGCGGCAGCGATTGCAGCGGCTTCGAGGGACGCGCCTTCTAGTGAACACATACAGGTGAAGAAAGATCATATACAATATTTTGGAAAAAGTGGTAGATTACGCGTAATTTCGTAATTTGTATATGGAATTTCTAAAAATATCATTTTCTCATAAACCCACCAATTATTTCCCATTAAATTTTCTCCTCGTATGCAACAACGGATGGTAAAAGTATGGTGCTACTCCCATTTTCGGCGAACAGTCCGCATTTCCAAAAATTGTCAAAGATGCGTTTGGAAATATTGAGTTGAGTACACTTTTAAGGGTTTGCTCGATTTCGAACCTTGACGGCGCTTCTGTAGCGTAGTGGTATGTCTCACGGCGGGTTAACTCTGAGAACCTGAGTTCCAGTCTCGGTACGAAAAATGTGTGCTGGCCGAAGACAATTTTGCATGTTTATGACGTAGTATGATAAAGTGGAAAACTGCGAGAAAATATTTGCCGTTGGAGCACAAATAGTTTGATGTATGTATCTCATTACATTTCAACTGGTTCGTTCGTTTAATTTAGGGAGAAAATTTACTTGCGCTATTGCTGTAATTAACTTGTAAGGTAGATATTTGAGGAGGGTAGCATAGAGATACCCTTTGTGCGTTTGGTGAACATTTTTTTGCGTTTCTTTTTATACATTTAAGAGATATCCTCGACGTTTCTACCACGCAATTCCCTGGCGTAGCGGTTTCCTTATAGTATTTCTAAAAACTATTGTGGCAACACCACTGTACTGAAACCATAGTTTGCTAGTGCTTTTCGAGCACGTAGTTCAATCACAACAACATCAGTTCATCCAACAGCATCAGTGTCAGTGATTCAGAGGCGATTTCAACTAGTGCTCAGAAAGCTCCACGAATGGAGCAGTCGACACGTTTTAACTTCTCTACTACCAATCTACTGGTGTGCACTTCTGGATATGCCTCTTTCATAGCAATCCAGTCCTTTACTCGGAAGGATATGGTCTTCCGTTCACTGATCTGCCTGGTTTCTGGGTCTCACATATAACAAGTCCTTCACGTGGCGTACTCATAACCGCATACTCCCAACCAGATGAGTCTCCCCTATTAATCTTCTTCGTATGCTATGGTACGTCATGTCGAGCCGATCGCATTACCCTGTTGCGGTTACATAGAGCAATCGTCCGCCCAGTTTTGGAGTACTGTAGTTAAGTGTATTACTCTGCATCGCCCTTCACGCGACCCGTCAACAGCACAAATCACTCTCAACAGGTGCGTCTTGCACCCGCCGAAACGAGTTCTTCTGAGGCTGGGGATTCTCCATTAAAATAAACGCAGGATGTACTATTAGCGTCTTACGTTGCTAAAATGTCAGAACTCTCTACCATCCTTGTCGCCGTATAATTATTCATCCTGGATATGAGACCTCATATATTCTTCGAACATCGCTACCACAGCCTCCAGGAATTCGCTCCTTTTCAAATCTTTTGCGAGAGCTTAATGTCTGTCTTCGCACCTCCTGTGAAACCCCCAAGAAACTCGAATTTGGAAACTCCTCTGTTCAATATTGAACTCATATTTCCCATTCTTCCCAAACACACTAGTACTCCCTTCTTTACCTGAGGTAATTTCAGGGAACGAGGGAAGTCCATCGGGATCCTATATTCCAATTTCATTTTCAGTGCAGTATATTCACAGCCGAAATAATTGAAATTCTAAAAGCGCTAAGTACATGGAGTCGGCGACTTTGCGGCGTGTAGTTCTCTGTTCCGATTCTATCAGCTCTCTTTGTCTCCCGTTCTTCCTCATTACGATCAGTAGGGTTCCAGCCCATGTGAGAATCACGCAATCAGGTCCTCGTGATTTTCCTCTTCATTAATTTCATTCTTTTCCGCAAAGTATTTAAATCAATTTGAATCTGAATACTTTTCAATTTCTGTTTGAAAACCGAGCTGAAATATGCGTTAACTGCCTGCGCGTTTTTCCGCTATTGTCCGTTATTGGTGAATTATTACACAAACAACTGGAATCTCGTCTTTACTTCCTTTCCTTTTACGGACGTATTTAAAAAATACCGACCAATTATTACTGCCCTCCGCTTCAAGAATATGTTTCAAATGACGTTCCTCTGCCATTTTCTTTTCCTTCCTTAATGCTTTTGAATAATTTCGAAATAAGGTCATGATTTTCACTACGGTGTCTGTTGTTAAATGCTTCTCTGGTTTATCTTTTCAATCGCATAATCTTTGCATTATAATATTTCGGATCGCAGTACTTTTTAACAATTTACTTGGCACAAAAGCCTACTCAGCATTTACTAAATTATTTTTAAACTCTCCCCAATGTTTTTCTATTCCTTCTCCTATTCTAAGAAGCTGGCCATATAGTTCTCTTAAATAATTTTGAAACCATTGTATATTCGCTTTCTTGTATTCCTTCGCTAGGATACCTGTGGTAATACTTATCTTTGAAATACTTAACTGTAAATCGACTAAAACGGTGGTCACTTACACCTTCTAAAATGTTGCACGACAAGAATAAATCTTTCGGTCTAGGCAAATATCCAGAATCGCATCCTGCCGTGTCGGCCTGTCTACTACCTGCTCTAATCCGCTGTCCGAGACAAGTCGATTGACTAGTTGTTGTACTTTCCCTTCGCATACAATCCCCTTCCAATTTGCGTCTGGGAGATTTAAGTCTCCAGCAATAACTTAACACGACGGTTATTAATATTTTTTGATCTTTTGTAGAGGGCGCCTAAAATTTCATAGCTGTTGCCCGGTGGACGATAGCAAGCAATAATTTCTAAGATCAAACAGCGCATCAAATTTCTCGCAAGCCCATAGTAATCCACAATTCACGTCCCAAATTTTACTAATGTCGACATCACTCCCGTGCATAACTCCGGAAACAATGACCCTTGCATTTTTAAATTTAGATCGGATGACCTAGTTCGACATTGTTTAATTGTGTCGTAAACAGGTTGCCGTTTCCGCGTATTGGTTCCTACATGGACTAGAACCACTTCTGTCTGTTCATTTGGTTCGTATTTATTCACAACCGAAGTCATTCGAGCAATATAGATATCGAGAAAGATACGTCGGCACCTTTTTGTTGGCCCTATATGACACATCTATCAGCACCGACAAAAAATACAATAAAATCCCAAATATCAAATTGCACATAAAATTCAATAAGAAATCAACAAAAAGTACTGTTCGCACCCTTTAAAAATTGTTATTATTTACTCCTTGTTCGAGTATTACTTCCTAATTCACTACTATGTTACAACAAATACCCGTGCACGGTTTGTAGGGAAGAATATCCTGTATGATATGTTATCATAGTATATGATGGTGGAGGTGGATAGTTTGTCTATATTGTGGCGTTTGAGAAAAGCTCGGAAACCCCACAATACCAACACAGCGTTGGTATTTGGAAACTCCTCTGTCCAATATTGAACTCATATTCCCCATTCTTCCCAAACACACTAGTACTCCCTTCTTTACCTGAGGTAGTTTCAGGAAACGAGGGAAGCCCATCGGGATCCTATATTCCAATTTCATTTTCAGTGCAGTATATTCACTGCCGAAATAATTGAAATTCTAAAAGCGCTAAGTACATGGAGTCGGCGACTTTGCGGCGTGTAGTTCTCTGTTCCGATTATCTCAGCTCTCTTTGTCTCCCGTTCTTTCTCATTACCATCAGTAGGGTTTCAGCCCATGTGAGAATGGCGCAATAAGCTGGCCGATCCGGCGGCGACATTGGCAACGCGGAAGACAGCCATTCCTTCTCATCGTCCCATATTAAGACTTGTTTGTAACAACCCATCTTTAGTGCGTGATAAACAGCGACAAAATACTACTTTTAAACAAAGTGATTCTGGATTCTGTTAACCTCTGGCTTCATTCTAGGCAACTCGATCAGCTCTTTCTGTGGAATTGTGGACGACGATTCCGTGCTTTCGACGCGCTTTATGTATTGCTTACAATAAGAGCTACGGGAAATATTTTGTTTCTTGTCCCGTGAGCGAGGGATCATCTACATAGGTTAGCCCCTGCACACGATTCTGGATTGTGCTTCTGCTTGATCACATACGTCGCCCGCCACAGCAGAGCTCTGACTAACTTTTGTCGAGGTGGAAATGTTAGCAATAATGCCATAATAAATTCTCTCCGACAATAAAACAAATTCACAAAAGATTGAGAAGAAGACGTATTATGTACCAAGACAAGATTTATATTCATTCTTAAGGTTGCAATGTGTTGAAATAACAAGCAGAAACTTAACAACGTAACATGACCGCGAATGTAGCTGACTCAGGAAGAATATCAGAGGAGATCTCATAACACACGTAGCGGTGCTAAAACGGCACATACTTTCTGTATTAGATTATATCACTGATTTATTTAAATTGAATTATTTAGTCAAAGAGAACTAAAAACTAGTACGTAACGTATGAGGGAAAAGAACCATATGCGCCAGTTTTCTTGAGCACCAGAATTTCTTCCCAACATTTTAAATATCAATAGTTGATTTATGAAGTTTAAACTAGTGGCGTAACATAATGAGAGAGACTTTCTCGTATTATTTTTCGATTTCTTTGGTCTATTCTGACCTGCCACATACTCTGGCCTGCTGACATCTATCGCCGCCCAAAATATATTTTTTTGAACTTTTCTTACTTTTTTGGTTACCTAATAGTAAAACGGAAATATTACTTTAATAATATTACAGATCTGAAAAACGTCATCATAAATGCCAATTTTCATTGAAAATCTGGAGCTGATTTAAGAAAATGGGTTTTAAGCGTTACTTTAAATACGAATTTTAAGATCTTCTACACGCTTTTTGTTTCCGAAAAACTTAATTTAAAATTATTGGAAGCACTTTAAGTCAAAAATACAACAGACTTTACAAATCGCTGGATATGCGCATATTAACGGCGTGAGATATATTTAAAACAATACTTGTGTAATTTTGGAAGAACAAAAGAATATAACAAAATGAACTTTAAGTCATATTAAACAATATACTTAGCACTAACTATTAGAAAAAAGGAAAAAGAATTTGAACAACAAATTTTTTGAGGCATTTTTGAGAAAATGGTGTTAAAGCGTTTCTGAAAATGAGGAATTTTGAGCTCATTTTCACAGAAAACTGTTGGGTTTTCCAGAAACTTTATATGATGACATAATTGAAAACACTCAAACACAATAATGTGAACAAATCGCTACTAACGTAAATATTAACGACGCGAGAAAAGTCAAAAAATTAAATGTATGTAAGTTTTGGAAAAAATAGAGCAATATGTCATTTATGTACGTTAGTATGTTACTTAAGTTGTGTATTATCCCCCATTAAGTACAGTACATTGTGTATTATAACAAAAGTTTAAAGAAAAAAATTGGAGTAATTTTCGAAAAACGTAAGAAAAGTTCCCAAGAGTTTGCAGTAAAATACCCCCAAAAATTAATTGAAGTTTTTTCAAAATCACAGTTCTTTAACTCAGACCAAATCGACAAGAGTTTCTTTAATTTGAAAAAAAAATCCTACGCATAGTTTAGGCGCTAGTACAACAACACACGGACAGATGGATGTTTTGACGTCAAATGATTTTTGCTTATCAAGAACCCACAAAACATGGACTCTGGGTATACCACGTGTTAGAGGATTTTATCTAAATTTAGTAACAGGATTTATCTATTAGGATTCAACATAGAATCAAACGTAATGCACCTGTACAATGCAAAAATTGTCAAATATTCGGTCATTCTCAAGCTAATTGTCATGTTAAGTCCAGGTGTGTTCGCTGTGATGGTCACCATCACTATTCAAAATGTACTGTTCCTAAAAAATCCAAACCGATATGTTAATTGCGGCGAGGGCCACACATCAAATTACCGAGGTTGCCGTGTATACCAAGAAGCTCGTAGGTCACGGGCAGATTTCCTTTCAGGGAAAAACTCGCATCAGGTAATCGAAACACAAGAGCAATCTTCTATTAATTGAAACAATGAAAACTTTCTCGGTCTCTCACAACGCAAACTAACAGCCTGGCAAACAGAACGACTACCTTCAAACCCACAGCTTCAAATAGATATAATTCAACTCGTAAACACAATAGTATATCAAATAATCTCAGTTATAATACCCCAAATCCAAAGCATAGTACAGTCGTTAATGCCAGTTCTTCAAAATGCCAAATAAAATACAAGAAATAAAAATATTAAATTGGAACGCTAATGGTATTAAAAGACAGCAGATAATAGTTGAACAATTTTAGCATCACCATAAAATACATATTGCGTGTGTTACAGAAACACACTTAGTACTAAATGAAAAATGTAAATTCCAGGTTACAAAATATATAGAAACGATAGAACCTCAGAAGTCGCTTCAGGAAGTGTAGTCATACCATGTAGGGTTTACCAATCTAACAATTTTAAACATCAAGCGATTCACAGTCCAAACACCCCAGAACTCGAAACAATAGCAGTAATGTGATTCCGGATATACTAGATATAGTATTGACCAAAAATTTCAATTTGCCCTTGATACAAACACTATTGCCGGAATTAGACTCGGATCACTCCTCAGTAATTATCAAAATAAACTGCTCCAATTCGCCGTTAGCTCAAATATTAACACGTAACGAAACCTTGGGACGAATTAATTGGAATAAGTTTAAGGAGCTAATAGACAGCAATATAATAAAGCCTAGTAAAATTCACACCAACGATGAATTAGATTTGCAAGTGCTGCATATAACTCAATCGATACAGAAAACCATTGAACAGTCAACAACACAATGTTCCGCAAGTATTAAAACAAGAAAACCAGTTCCATGGAAAATAGTAAACCTAATCAAAACTAAACATAACTTTAGACGATATTGGCAAACAACCAGGAGACCAGACCTTAAAGTAAAATTTAATAAAATTTCTAGAATAATTAAATACAGACTAGAACAGTTTCGTTATTCTGAATATCAGAATACAATAAAACAAATTCACCCCAATAGCAAACCAATGTGGACTACGCTCAGACGAATCACCAAAGAAAAAGCAGAAATCCCAATTTTAAAAAGCGATACAGAAATCGCGTAATCAGACAAAAACAAGGCTAATTTACTAGCCAAACATTTTCAGAAAACCTTCACTCCTAATCCAATTAACAACAACCAGTTCAACAATTACATTTTACTTGAATCCGCGAAAGAAGTTGCAACTGTCCCTAGAAAAATCAAATTTATCTCACCTTCTGAAGTTAGAAAAACAATTAATCAATTAAAATCTAGAAAGGCAAAAGGATATGATAATATTAACAATAAAGCCCTCAAAGCACTGACGACAATGGCAATAGCGACTTTAACCGCCATTTTCAATTCGGCATTAATATTAGGCCATTTTCCTAAAAATTGGAAAACTACTATTAACCTCCCGTTCACCAACCAGGACAAGACCCCCAAAATCTCCATCCAATTATAGACTGATAAGTTTACTTCCAACTCTTGGCAAATTATTCGAGAAGCTAATACACACCCATCCGCGAAAGGTCGCTGAAAAGAACTAAAACAGCGACGATCATAATCACGCGTCGTGAGTTCCAATACCCGTGAAAAATTGTTCACCACCGGCGTGGGGTGGACCCGGCGAATTCATCGCCGTTACGTTGGGCCAGAGGTTGATCGTCGAGGGAGGGCGAATTCCCGGCGGACGTCGGGCGACCGAGATTGCCGAAGACACCCCGCCGTTGCACGACGGCCCCGGTCGCCTCCAGAGGAAGCAGGTGGTTTTTAAAACATCAAGGTAGCGTTGACCGTGCGCTTGTTTCTAAGCCTGCGCATTGCGATTTGTAAATACTATTTGTAAAGTGTTCTCTGATCATTAAAATATTTAAATGTACAAAAGAATTTATAACGATCATCTTCCTATGCTGCGCCAAATTCCTGGAGACCCATTCACGAAATGTACCTGTCCTTGCATAATTTTATTTGTCGTGAAAGTACCGCTTTCCAGGTACGTCACAATATATACATACATATACATATATACATATATATTATATACATATATATACAATACAACATATATACATATATATACACATATATATACATATATATACCATATATATACATATTGTAGCGGTACAGAATTATTCAGATAAATTCTATTGAGTAAAGCAGACCTAAGGAATTTTGTACTGAAGAAAAACATACGGCGTCACGCGCGCCCCCTTTCTTGCAACGGCCACGGTCCCCTGACAATTTCGAAGGTTTATGGCACCCACCCAACAACCGAACCGGGGTAAAAGTAAAAGCGCCGCGGAGCCCACAGCTGGAATACTTCCGAAACGCCTGTCATCGTAATCGGGAATCCGAAGCAATAATTCAGTAGCTGGAAAGCACCTCAGAGACATGACCCACTTTCGAAACAGTGAACGGAAAAATTCTATACTTCGCCGGAGCCCTATTGGCCAAATTAGTGTACAATGCCATCACCTTAGCAATAGCGAAGCATCTTTTTAGGAGCATGAACACATGAGGAGAAAGGGTGGGAGAAGAGTTAACCTCGTGCGTGGAGCAGAAACAAAGTTACATTAGGAAGAGAGACTTCTCTGGGTGGGAGCCGGTCGCGGGAGAGGCGAGTGCGCCTCCGAAGACATTTTGTTAAAGTTACATTAGAGAGAGAGACTTCTCTGGGGTGGGAGCCGGTCGCGGAGAGAGAGTGGGTGCACCTCTAGACTGGCATTCACTTGAAGTTTATTAGAGAGGAAGTGCAAAGGCACTTACGGGGGGATAGGCGAATCTTTTGCCACTGCTTATCAGTACAAAATTCTCATTCGCTGAATTTGTTCGAGAGGAACCGCAAGACGCTTCGAGAGACAATCTCTGGGTGCTCCGCACTTGTATCGGGGGTCAATACACCCCGGACATTACGACTACGCCGAAGCAGCCTCCAGGCGGCCCTTCGCTGATGTCACGGACCGCGCAACCGCCGCCAGCCCACCCCTCTGAAGGCGTGCCCCGGCCGCATTCTTGGAAAGGACATCCCGGCCGCCCACCACGCGCCCTCGCGCTCGCAAGGGCCTACTGAGCACATTTGTCACGGAGGGTTTCCAGGCAACGTAATCTGGGCCAATAAGCCCTTAGAGACTATTGTTAAAGCGGTGCCGCGCTGAGCACAGAAGGTCCTCAGGGACAAATTGTAATTGTAGCTATAGAATAATTTTTGTACCACTCTTCTTTAGTTGTTAGTTCTTCTTAATTCTAATCTTTATTTTATTTTATTCACCTTTTCTTTTCATCGATGTAACTTCCCTGGTACAGCCTGTCAGGAATAAACATTGTCTTTTACCAGTAACCAAATTTTGAATGCCCATGCATGCTTTCGCTTACAATGCCTTCCATCACTGAATCATATGAGTAAGGAGTAGGACCGACTGAGCAGACCGGGCCGCTAACCGCGCGCGTTTCCCTACGCAGCGCGTTGGTTGTTACTAATATATATATATTATATATATATAATATATATATATATTATATATATATATAACATACGACAGGAAATCGTGTGCCGGTGGTTAGTGTATAATTCCCCCTGGTATAGTGGGGGGGGGCTAGAGAGGTCGCTGAGAAGACTAGACACAGCCGACGAACGTCAATCAGCACGTTTCGTGGCGTTCAGTACCCGTGA